>JASDQU010585636.1:27361-61629 GCA_032191745.1 Picea mariana | reverse complement strand
TACTTCGGGCCTTCACTTCTCATTGGTCACGTTCTTATTGTGGAGTACTTGGTATAGCTTGGAGCTTTAGTTCTACTACTCTTTGTTGTAGTTGCTGAATGACTTTAGCAAGCTTCATTACTTGGCATTCTATGGGTTCTTCTACCTTATGTTCTAAGCCAGTCATAGAGTGAAATGCTCTGTTGACAGCTTCTTCGATCCCGATCTTCTTCGCAAGCAACTGCTCCTTTTCTTTCTGGATCTTTGTGCGTTCTTTATCAAAATTCTCCTGGATGGCCTCCTTCTCTTGTTGTACAGCTTGTCACTACTCTATGATTTCCTTGTGTGCGTGATTTAGGGCCTGGGTGGCCTTCGATGTAATCCTTAGAGCTTGACTTCAATTTTGTTGTACATCATCTATTGCTTAGCCTCCTACTTTTTTGTGATCTTTTCTATAGCTTCATTCAAAGTCGTAAGGAGAAAGTTAAAGTCATCTGGATTGAGCGTGGTCTTCATCTTGGTCATGATCGCTTTGGATTTCTTCTTAACGGAATACATCGAAGGTGATCCTTTTCTTTTCTTTAGAACTTTGACTTCGTCTTCTAGTTGTTGTTCAACTTCTTCTAGGTCTTCATCGTTACCTTCTTCATCTGGTGTGACGCAAGTTGTCCTTACAAAGCGGCTATCCACATCTTGAACCTCTTCAGGTTCCTTCATCTCCTTTGTCTTCTTTGTCTTCTACGTCTTACTGGGCCCAGGTGTGTCCTGCGCAGCTTCTAGGTTGCTGATGTCTGAAATATCCGCTGGATCTGCTGCAACACGAAGGGTCCAGTAACTCTTGATCTGTTTGTTATGGCATAGTCTAATGGTCAGGTAACATGTCATAACTTTCTTTCGAGTTTTTCGAGTGATCCAGGTGGATCATATCAAAATTCGATAGAGTTAAAGTATTCAAAATGAAAAGTAAATCTTACAAAGTGGAAGAGCTCGTCAACATCTTTCTGGTGACGTTCGTTTAAGGAAAAGCGGCTTATAGATGACAAACATATCAACAGTTGAAGTTTCGTCAAAGATGGTGAAAAATGGTTAGAAATGGTTTAAAAAAATGTAATTTGGGGCTATGGGAATTGAACCCAAGACCTTAGGATAAGGCCACCATGACCCCATGGTTGGGCAAAAAGGGGGTGGTCAAGGGATTAGCCCTCAACCTTGCCAACACTAAGGCTCCCATGGTATGTAAATGTTATTAAACCATGCCATATAACCAAAGTCCATATAATATAACCATTAAATCAACCATATGTTATAAACGCACCATATACCATAAGCGCCAAACCATATAATACATGTCATATTATAAACCATATAAAATATATATAACATATGTTAAACCAAATCGCGCCAAGCCAATCACATATGTGTGCGAGGAGAAGCCCGTGGGTTTGACCCCGGGACTTCCACCCCCTAACTACCACATCTACCAATGCGCCACCACCATGAGACATGGAAAGAAGTGGCAAATTAACCTTAAAAGATGTTGATATTGGTGGGATTTGGGTAGGCGCATGGCCTATGGCCACACCCCCTTTTTTGTTTTTTTCTCATTATTTAAATGAGTAATGGGCACGGATCTCGAGGGGGGAGTTTTGATGTAGGCAGAGACTGGCACGTAGCCCGAGGTGGTTTTGCATAGTGACCGAGGTGGATTTGCATGTAGTCTGAGTTGAATTTGCACACAGATCGAGGTGGTTTTGAACACAGATCGAGGTGGTTCTGGATTTGCATGCATCCCGAGGTCGTACAGACTGTACAGATCGGAGGTAGATTTTGGGAATTGTGCCAAGAAGGGCATTTTGAGTCCAATTCTGAAATATATCAAGTTTATAGTCAAAAGTATCGGTTTTTCACAAGGATTCCAGATCCATCTTCAGGTTTTACATTTAGGCATCCAGACAGAAAATTACTCACAGAATCTTCTAGATACACAGAAATGTATCCATGTTCATACTTAAAAGTCTCAGAATTTCATCTTGCAGTTGTTGTTGAAGTCTGTTACTGTATATGACAGACAGAATTCAGAAGTCACTTTGTAAGCATTTGAATACTTAGTCTATCAACCTTCCCATTTGGAAAGTGGCCCGGAGATGTAACCAGGGGGTCTGGTGAACTCCGTTACCAATTCTTGTTCATAGATGGTTTGCTTACATATTTATGTGCTTATGTGCTTGATGGATGTGCTTTAATTTTTCATTACAAAGGTGGTTCACAGTTAAAAATTCACATGCAAATAATGGTTAAAAGACCTTGAATTTTAGATGAAGTTGAATTTCAGATCAAGTTGGTATCACAGCGAGGTTAACCATTGCTTTGTGAGTTGATGTTAACAAGATCTAGGCTTCAATGTGGTGAAAAAGAACTTGAAGAGTTTGATCCAGAGATTGGTTCAAGAAGGGGAAGGATGTCTTCACCAAAAGGAGAAGAAGCATATTCTTCTATCCTTTCTGAAGGGGAATTTCTGAAAGCTTTCATGAGAATGAAAGCAATGGTAGAGGAGCTCTATCAAGATCGAAAGAAAGATGAATAAGGTGGACCATCTCATACAGAAGATAAAAAAGAAGGAGGTGGTGAGCAACCCCCTAAAACCCCACCAACTTCTCCATCTATTTTTGATGGTTCTATTCCTTCTCCATTTGAAAAGAAAAAAACAAATGTTGATCTTAATATGCCTCATTTAAATATTGATATTAAGTTTGAATTACTTATGTATAATGGAGAACTTAATGCTGAAAAATTGGACAATTGGATCCGTCAAATTGAAGTTTATTGTAGGATTCAAAAGTTTACTGAAGATGTTGTTAAAATTCAGTTGGCTTCTCTCCGACTTGGAGGGACTACGCTCATTTGGTGGGAGAACAGATCTCAAGAGGATCTTTCCACAAAAGGAAAAATCGTTTCCTCTTAGTATGAGTTCATTTTAGCACTTAAAAAGCAATTTTATCCATTAGGGTATATGCAGCAAGCTGTGATGGATTGGCATAATTTGAGGCAAGGTAAGGGACAAAGTGTGCAATAATACACACAAGAATTTTGAAAAAGAGCATTGGTACTTGGTATACCTCTCTACAGTCAGGAAACTCTTCTCAAATATATAGGAGGATTGGATAGCTATTTACGTCATATGATATTGATGTTTAATCCGACTAACCTTGATGAGGTATGTGTTCAAGAAACTCACATTGAGTCAAAAGGGAAGGGTGTTCATGATTTTTCTTCAGCTAAATCCGTCCAGGCAAAAGAAGGCAAGGAAAAGTGGAAAGTTAAACATGCAGCTACAATGAAGAAGGGTGATGAGAGACCTACATGCTCGCATTGTCAAAAGCAAGGGCATGAAGAGGCAAAATGTTGGAAGCTACATCCTGAAATGAAACCGAAGTGGTTTAAGGATCGGAAGGGGAAGCAAACAACCATGGTTATCGTTGAGGACCTTGGATCAGATTCTGAGGATAAAACAAAGATAACAATCATAGGTGTGAAAGGTAAATCTATTGTTGATAATGATGCTAACATTGGTTCTTCATGTGCTTCTACTTCTAAAGATGATGACAATTCTAAGGATAGAAAGAGGAATGCATTGTTTCATATAAGAGTGATTACCAAACAAACAAAGGTCGACACACTCATAGATAGTGGATGTCAAGTTAATCTTATTTCAGAAGAAGTAGTTAAGCAATTGGGATTAACAACAAAACAACACAAGAAACCTTGTCCATTAGGTTGGGTATGCAAAGATAAAAGATTACAACTAACACAACAATGTGATCTAAAGTTTGCAATTACATCTAAGTTTGTAGATGAGGTTGAATTTGATGTGGTCCCACTAGATATCTGTGGAATTGTGTTGGGTAGTCCGTACTTATATGATAAAAAAGAAATCTTCTATCGAGAACATAATCATTATCACTTGTTTAAAGAAGGAATTGAGTACATAGTGCATTCACATTCATTCAAAAATGACAAATCATTGGGCACTACACAACAATTAAAAAGGGTTGTTACTGCAAGTCGAAATTTGGCACTTATGTCTATACAATGTAAGGAAGAAAAGAATCCTAAGGATGAAAAGGAAGTGTCATTTCACTACAAGGCAGTTGTTTTGGTTGATAGTGTTTCTATGGTTAAAAGTCAACATGGTTCGGGTACAATCTCTTTCACATGTTCAATGTTTATATTCAGCTTATTGCTCATCAACAATATGTGGTTGGGTCCGACAATGTTGAATGAAGATGTGATTAAGAATGTGATTAATGTACTTAACAATGTCAGTGCAGTGTTGATTTTTGTAGTGCTGAGTCAGATGTACAGGTTCTAGGAAGAATGGATAGGTGATACAGGACAAGTGAGACAAACATGTCCTCACTTATTTTTTGAATGATTTCATACTTTTTCTGGCCAAAAAGATTTCTAGTGGGAAGGTTTGATCCAGGTGGATCATATCAAAATTAGATAGAGTTAAAGTATTCAAAATTCAATGTAAAGCTTTCAAAGTGGAAGAGCTAATCAACAGCTTTCCGCTGACGTTCATTTCGGGAAAAACACCTTACAGATCACAAAGATATCAGCAGTTGAATTTTCGTCAAAGATGGTGAAAAATGGTTAGAAATGGTTAAAAAAAAATGTAATTTGGGGCTATGGGAATTGAACCCAAGACCTTAGGATAAGGACACCATGACCCCATGGTTGGGAAAAAAAGGGGTGGTCAAGGCCTTAACCCTCAACCTTGCCAACATCGAGGCTCCCTTGGTATGTAAATGTTATTAAACCATGCCATATAACCAAAATCCATATAATATAACCATTAAATCAACCATATGTTATAAACGCGCCATATATCATAAGCGCCAAACCATATAATACATGCCATATTATAAACCATATAAAATATATATAACATATGTTAAATATCATATGTTAAACCAAATCGTGCCAAGCCAATCACATATGCGTGGGAGGAGAAGCCCGCGGGTTTGACCCCGGGACTTCCACCCCCTAACCACCACATCTACCAATGCACCACCGCCATGATACGTGGCAAGAGGTGGCAGATTAACCTTAAAAATTGCCGATATTGGTGGGATTTGGGTAAGCGTGTGGCCTATGGCCACACCCCCTTTCTAGTTTTTTTCTCATTATTTAAATGAGCAATGGGCATGGATCCCAAGGGGGGAGTTTTGATGCAGACAGAGACTGGCACGCAGATTGAGATGGTTCTGCACAGTGACCGAGGTGGATTTGCATGCAGTCTGAGGTGAATTTGCACAGAGACTGAGGTGGTTTTGCACACAGATCAAGATGGTTCTGGATTTGCATGCATCCTGAGGCCGTACAGACTATATAGATCAGAGGCAGATTTTGGGAATTATGCCAAGAAGGGCATTCTGAGTCCAGTTCTGAAATATATCAAGTTTATACTCAAAAGTCTCAGTTTTTCGCAAGGATTCCAGATCCAACTTTAGTTTTTGCATTCAGGTATCCAGACAGAAAAGTGATCACAGAATCTTCCAGATACATAGAAAGGTATCCATGTTCATACTTAAAAGTCTCATAATTTCATCTTGCAGCTATTGTTGAAGTCTGTTACTATATATGACAGATAGAATTCAGAAGTCACTTTGCAAGCATTTGAATACTTAATCTATCAGTCTTCCCATTTGGAAAGTGACCCAGAGACGTAGCCAGGGGGTCTGGTGAACTTCGTTACCAATTCTTGTTCATAGATGGTTTGCTTAAATATTTATGTGCTTATGTGCTTGACGGATGTTCTTTAATTTTGCATTACAAAGGTGGTTCACAGTTAAAAATTCACCTGCAAATAATGGTTAAAAGATCTTGAATTTTAGATCAAGTTAAATTTCAGATCATCGGACCATCAGCGGAACGAGTATATCGTCGTCTAACGGCTATATTACTTCGACATGCCAAAGTGCCATATGTTGTTGTTCTGCTATCCCGACGAAGCTCAAATTCAACATGTTTTCCTTTTGCGAAGTTTCTTCTGGAACATTCTATAATCTATCCAACTTCGCTTTCTTATTCATGATTTTTCTAGCCTTTTTCCCAGTGAGCTTCATCTCAATCATCATTTTTTCATTCTGATTCTTTTCTTCTGTTGGTATGGTAACTTCGCAGTGTTGAGATTCTTTCTTCAGATCCACAGGTATTACTTGTCCAACATATTTTTCGGTCCTCTGGGGTTCTTCTAGAGTTCTGTCAACTTCGCCATCCAAGTTCTTGGGGTTAAGAACCCTTGATATGTTCTCTCGTTCTTCAATCAACTGCGCGATCCTTCTAGTCATGAAGTCTCTTAACTCTTGTCTTTGTTGTTCTAGGTCCTTTTCTGCTTCCTGTTTTCTGGCTTGATATTTCTCAATCCAAGGTTTACCAAGTAACATAGTAAACGGGGCACTGTCCTCCATGAACTTAAAAATCTCAAAATCTTCTTCTATCGAAGCTTCATGAGCATTCATAGATATCTGAGTGAGCTTTCCACATAGTCTTACCAGCTTTACTATGAATAACCCTATTCCTCCTAATGAAGGGGTCATGTCAAGTCTTTCTATAGCTTTCCAGGTTCCTTCTGTCATAATGTTCACCTGTGTTTCTTCATCCAAAACACAGTCAATGTTGAAGTCTCCTATTCTCACTTCGATCTATTCTTTCTTCTTGAAGATTTCTAATAAGATGAGGTTTCTGTGATCATTAAGGGTTTCTTTCATTTTCATCAATACTTTTTCTTATTTTTCCTGGGGTTCCTCTATAATTTTAGTGTCTTGATCTCCTTCTTTATCTATATTCATCTTTTCAAGTCTAGGAATCATTCTAGGGAAATATAGTACTTCATGGTCCATATCCTTACAACAAAGACAACTCGGTCTTCATCCAGGGCATTTCTTAGCAAGATGTCCGAGCCTTCTGCAATTGTAAAAAAGAGTTAATCCTCTCTTTTTCTTCAATGATCCCCAACTTTTCAGGTACTGTTTGCTGGGATCATAACGATTAGCCTAAAAAAATTTATTTCTAGGATCTCGCATCCATTGGTTAGTCCCAAAATTCTTTCTATGCAAAGGTATAACGTATCTATCAATATACTTATCAGATCTATTCATATCAAACTTTCTTTCATCTATTAATGCCCTAGTTTTGAAGCTAGGATAGAATATATCAAACATATCTAGATCCATGCTTTAGAAACAAAAAAATTTCACTTATCTTACTTCTACAGAGCACAAAGCTTCTAGATCTAAGACTTTTAACTATTCTTACCTTTATCAAAGCACAAAGCTTACATATCTGACCTCTTTCTTCACAAATCTAACTTCTTTTTCTTCATATCTGACCTCTCTTCTTCATATCTGACCTTTCTTTCTTGGCACAAAGCTTCACGAGTCAAACAGAACACTGCGCACTAGGGCAACAGATCTATGCATAGAGGTTATTTCACACAAGGATTCTTCTTATTCAGTTCCCAGCAATCACAGTTCCAGGTCCCAACAACAGAACCATTTGTTGGCACAAGAGTAGACCCAAGGTTCAACGCTCAAGAGTGCACCAACAAAGCCCTAAATATTGACCCTTTTGGCAACACCTGCGAAGCAGATGAAGTCTCACTCGAGGTAGAGGCAGGGGTAGTTGTAGGCCTCAGGTGTCTGTAACCTTAGCTGGGACACAGATCTGTGATTATCTTGCTTACAACTCACTTAGCATCAGTTATTTCCTAACATACATTCATTAATACACTTCGCAGAAAGCACAGAGCAGCGTAGTAATTACTCAGATCTAGCACTTAGCAATGATAAACATGTTATACTCAACAGATTAAGCACTTAGCATATTATGTACCATATCTAGCATGCATTCATATCTCATAAGCACAAAGAATCAATAGATATATCTAAACATGTCAGAGCACTTAGCAAGAGAGAAACAAACACATCAACACAGTACACAAAGCTACCATGGTTCACCCCCACCCTAGGGCTACATCCGAAAAGTCTTCTTTATATTATCTTGGTCAAGCAGTTACAACATGGAGCTTCAATGACCCTTACCCCACATAGGACAAGAGATCTCTGCAGCTCATTGGATCCTCTTTCCTCGGGTAGATCCAAGCACTAATCCTTCTCACACTCTGTGCACTCAGCACTATTACAACATGCACAGAGCTCTTACAGTCACACAGACTTCTGATCACATAGATCCAACTTATGCACTAAGCCATCGACTAGACAGGGCCTCCTTTCTTACATGGCCTAGACCTCTATTTATACATAGAAAAAGGCATAAACAAGGGCCGACATCCCTTTCCCGTTACAATATTCCCAAAAAAACCCAAAAAGGTTCCACAAAAGGTGGCGAGATTCCAAGATCTCCGCTTCGCCATGCGCTCCATCTTCAACAAGAAGTCGAAGTACCAAACGGTCAACTATGACCAATTATTCCTCAAAACTTGATCGAGGGCCAACACAAGATTAAAACTAGCCAAAACTATGCTTGGACCTGGTTTCATTTTTACACAAGCTTGAATCAGAGGAAACTATGCTTGAGGCTTCCCAACGCATAATCCAGGGATGGTTAGTACTTATCCCCCAGCTTAAGAAGTTAGTGAATTAACTTCAACATGGAGTCCAGAGGTTGTAAGCATTTCCCCCTAAGCTTCGTTTCATCCAGCATCAGAGGCAAATGAAATGAATCTTCAAATACTATACACAATGAGGTACTTGACTCAACTGAATAAGGGGGAAAAAACTATTTCATTTTTTAATGAGCTTGACACAAGAACAATAACTATACTCGAAAATCTAGGTTCAATCCATAGACCTTTGTTTCAATGTTTAACAAGGTTTACATAGAGACGCAAAAACTATCCTTGTAAACTGGTTTCATTTTTTAATGAGCTTGAAATCATAAAACCATGCTCAACACTCTCTTCTTGATCATGGCTTCCAAGAGGACAATGCTCTGGAAGGAAACCATGTCAAGGGACAGAACTTGGTCATGGATTCCAAGAGATCTTCACTCGATGGAAGAATCACACTCTACAAGGAACACATGTCTAGGGCTGCAATAGGTGTAAGTAGGTCAGGATCCAATAACCCTACCGAAGAGATAACCATGTCAACTACCAGATCCAAGTCATAAGATATTGAGTTTATAGTGAAAGGCTCATCTTCATCGGAAGTTGAAGGCATGGGAGACAATGCCACATAATTGACCTGTGGCAGGGGCGATAGCATCTTCATATAAGAACCATTTAGGGAGGTCATTGAATTGGTAATCAAGTCAGGACCAACCAGTGAAAGTTGATCAATAGTCAGAATTCATCCATCATGAGGGAAATATATCACATGAAAAAGAGTGGACACAATAGCTTTCATGGCATAGACATAATCTTGCTGAAGTAGTAAATTGAAATCCAAGGGATCGTGGACTACCATGACGTCAATAACGACAGTTTTCCCTCTCAAAGTTATGGGAAACTGAGGAAGGACTCCTAAAGGGTGATTGTTTCTTCTTTTAAAACATAACAAATTCTACATAGTTGGCACAAGCTGAAGATAACCCAAAGCTTTCCAAGCAATAGAGGAAAAAATACTAATAGATGCACCTTCATCTATCAACGTCTAAGGAATGTCCCGACCATAAACATGTATGGTAATATTGAAAGGAACATGAGAGGGAAGAGGAGGTCCAGTTAGTGCACCCCAATAAAAAAAGATAGCTTCATTACTTGGAGGGGGTTCTATGAGAGGAGGAATTCCACCTAGCATGGTAGATTCTGTATCAACGAGAAAAATGTGGGAAGTATCAGGTTTAATCTCTAGTAGGAGAGTAGGATCGACCGATGATGAGATCAGATCGACCACTTGAGTTGCATTCTCCAAGGGGAGAATGGGGTCAACGGATGGAAATGGATCGAATTCTTGGGTTTCACTCTCGAACGAGAGAGTGGGATCGACCGAGGATGGGATTGGATCAACCAATTTGTCAACTGGTTCAACTAAGGATGTGACTAGATTGACTACCTAATCAACCGAACCAACCGATGAAGAGATCAGATTGATCATGCCATCAATGACAGGTGGGTTGAGAGTAAGGCTGTGGTAAGAAACCAGAAGTTAAGGCTGGGAAGAAGTCATGTGTTCTAGTAATTTAAAGGTTGGATCCATACAAGGGTAAAGGTGAGTTTGATGAATCCCTCCTCATAACATACATGGGAACTTGACTCTACTTTTATTCTTCCAAATAATATCCTGACTAGTTGACAGGATGTCATCAACATGTTGTTCAGAGGTTGATGACATGGGATGGAGAGGGCGTGTATACCATACTTCTATAACCTTGGATAGACAGGGGAAATCCTTAAGAATATGGCTACCATTACAAACCCTGCAAGGGTACTTTGGCTTACAGGTTGTTTGGGTGATCTGGGCATCATCAACACTCCAAGCACGATTAACAACAACTGGATTTTTTCAAACATGTCTGGTAGTGGTTGGAATTTTGGACCCTTTCTTATTTTTCTTCTTCTTAATATTTCTTTTCTACTTCTTGTTATCCACCGAGTTACTAGATTCACATCTTTCACTCGACGAAGAAGATGAAATGGAAGAAGACCTTGAAAGTGTAAAAGGAAAAGAAGATCTTACTCATGAAGAAGGTGAAGGATCAACATGAGGTTGATGTTCTTGGGGGAAAGTGCTTACAATCGAAGCACTTGTTGCATTTGGGATTTCCTGAGTGGAAAATAACCATACTGGTAATCCAATTTCGAAACTTTGAAGGCTCGGAGTAGCGATGTAAGGAGTACCAATGTTTTCATAAGAAGGAAAAACAAAAGGTTCCCCCGAAGAAGGGGTTGCTTCATTGGTCATTCTGGGAACTGATGCCATTAAACACAGATCCAATCTAGAGTCTGCTAGGGAAAAAAAACAATACATGCTAAAAATCTAGGAAGCAAGAAAACAAAAAAAACCTTCTCACAATGAACACACTAGTTGGTGATGAAATCCAACGTCACGGGAACAATGTAAGAAGGGAATGAGATAGAGCCAGTGGAAAAGTTACGTTGACGACCTTCTTAAAGGACTTACACCTTGGTGCAAGCTTCCACAAAATAAATGTGGATTTACCCTCCAAGGATCCCAAGTGAGTTTGGCCAACGTTGATTCCAGGTACAACGAAGACTTCCCCTTCACCGTCACCTCGTGTATTACCCTAAAGAGAAAGGCCACTAAGGTTACCAAATACAACAATGATGCCTGGGAAATAGTCAACAGTCTGATACACGTGCAAGGGCAGGGTAACTAAGCCAAAAATCAACTTAAGAAGACCCGCATGGGGTTGTTCTCTCAAGTGACCCCCAATAATACGTGCAACCACTACACCAAGACCAACAAAGCAGGGTTAGTCACTTTGCTAGTCTCAATGCGACCTCATGATTGAACCTTGTGTGAGATGGCTTCCTAAGATAAAATGTAATAAGTGAATTTACTGCTCACTAGAAGAAGATTCTATGGTTTTTTATATCTTTGGAAAGTTATCTTTCACACCTATTCCAAATCCCTACACCCTGAGCTAATGTAGGTTTGCTGCTAGAAATTATAAAAATGTCTAATCAATTTTTATAAGAAAATTATTTTAAGGCTATTGTTTACTCAAGAGGAAAATGGCGTGGACTAAATGATATTTTGACTGACTCTAAACAATGCAAAGAAATAAGAATGCAAATATTTCACTTCGATGAAAGCTATATTACGAGAAGGAGAAAATGTTTATCATTCCTAGATGCATAATGTCCCAAAATTTATTAAACTCATCAATATCAATATCTTCAAGAAATGAGCTAAAGAGATTGTACACCAATACATGATTCTTTCCCCCCCTAAGAACAAAAATGCCAAAAACCATGCAATTTATCTACTTCAAATGCAAGGATGCCCCCAATCTATTTTTTTTTCTTTTCAAATGAACTATTCTGAAAAAAAATAAATGTTCTTTCACTAAACAATTGTAAAAGAAAAAACAATGCTTTGTAATTGAAAGACACCCAAATAAATGACCAAATATTTCAAAAGCACACATGATAAAACAAAACAAAGAAGGAAAAAAGAAGATTCAAATACTGTCAAGTAGACTGTAAACAGACCCAACAAATCACCCCAAACACTTATCAAAGATATGGGCAGGGAAAACCATCAAAAACTAAAAAAAAAATCACAATTGTCGTAGGCTGGAAGACTAACACAGTGCGTCGATCCTGAATTGTCGCAGGTCATAGAAGACCATAGTGTGACGATGTCACACTGCCTCTCAAGGAAGGATGCGTCGATCTTAGATCGCCGTAGGTGACATAAGATCGTAGTGCGACGATCAAGGAAAAAATGGAAAAAATAAATAGCAAGAAGGTTTTAAAGGGAAATTAAACAATTAGAAAGTCAATTTGGATCAGGGATGATTTTGAGGATGGAAATTTATTTTAAAATGTAGAAATCTTAGTGAACCTTACTAATCCTTCATATGCCAACTACAAAATGTTTGGTGATATGTTTGTGAAAATATTCAAATTTCTAAGTATTTTATATAGTTTGTATAAAATTTTGGTGATTTTAAAGGTAAAATAATTTTATCCTATAGAATTTGGGTGAATCATTTTTAGAATAACGAATATGTTTTTGGGAAAAACCACGGAAAATTATCCCATGAGCAAAATTTATCCCATATAATCATCCCTGGTCTGGATATCCCAGTGACTCGAAAAAAAAAACTCGGGCAATGAAAGAAAAAAGAAAGACAAACTAGGAAAACAAATTGTTCCCCGGTATGTTAGCCAATTTTGTTATCGGAAAAATTGATAAGTTCGGACAAAAACTAATCTCCCTAAATTCAATAAGAAATTAGAACAAAATATGACAGTATACTAAACTTTCCTTAGATTTTAGTTACCAAATAAGAAGAGGATCCAAAACATACCTTTTAAATGCGATCCTAGCTCGGTCGTAAATCTTATGGAGAAGTATCTGCAAAGAAACACAAGCCAACAAAGAAAAGAATAAAAAGGTATATTCAATATGAAACTATGCATGTGATCAAGGAATCATACAATAGGGACAAGTAATGTTCATATAGGAAAGAAAAGTATATCTGTATTAAAGGATGTAGAAGAAAGATACAACCAGATGCCTTGATGTTGTCAAGTTCCTTCCAACAATTCCTTGCTTCCAACGCACTTCTGCTCCATGGATTCTAAGACTGTAGATCTGATAGTCATTCACAATCTATCTTGACAAAGCAACGCTCATAGCCATCATAGGCCCAAACTCTTAGCTAGACTAATATCTCATTAGCTATTCTCAAAAGTTCTCTAGAAATCTCACCAAGCTCCAAAACAACTAAGCTATCTTTCCCCATGAGAAATCTCCTCCTTTTTTAAGATGAAAAAGATAGGGTGAGGAGGTTAGGATGATCCCATGAGATTTGGGAGGTCGCTCAGATCCAAAACGATTGGAGGCCACCTCACCCTCGAAGATTCTATTCTAGAAGCATTGATAAGCTTCTATTTTTCCTTCATACAAAAAATCATCACACCCTTAACACTAAGCAAGGTGCGACGACATCGTAGGCTACTATGGTGCAGCCTACGATGATCCTAGATCTTCTCACCCTTAACATTGAGCAAGGTGCGACAATCTCTCTTCATAAGGTTTTTACAAGGGAAAAGATAATTTCCATCTTTCTGGGAAAATGTGTCTTCATTCTTCTTCAGCAATTTAGGCCATTGATCCTTCTAAAGAAAAAGGATAGGTGTACATCATTAACATTCATAAGGGTGACGAAAATAATGTGTAACATTGGAAGCTAGAAGATGTCATTATATCGGCATACCTATTTTTCTTTTTTGTATAATTGTACATACATGGTGTTTTAAACACTGAGGACAATGATTATTTTCGGGGGGGAGTGTAACACCCTATTTCCCCCCAAAACTATAACTATGATAATACTCCATATAAGTATGTTTATGAAGCATGTAACTAGGTTTTGATTTAATAAAAACACCAAAATCATTGAATGATAAGGAATAGCCTTGCAAGTACTGGCCATGATACACAATAAATTAATGAAGCAAGGATGGATGAAGTGGCATGGAGTAGGAGTTGAGTTGTTTTTATGAAGAAAATAGGAATTTTGTTCAACAATATAATCTATGCTTGCTAATCATAAACTCATACCCCAGCATACCCTAGCAGAATGAACTATGTGTCTTGTTATGAAGGGACATGAAAGTGGTTGAGGAAGTTAACAAATGTTGATGCATTGGTATTTTGGATAAGGAAAGGGACTTGATTGAGTGACTGAAAACATAACCTCACAGTTTCCCCTTCAGGATAGGGACTGTAAACTACAAGCGATGTTTGATTGAAGTTGCACGAAACCTGAAGGGATTTGTCAAAGAAGAGACCAGAGGTGGAAGAACACGAGAGACAAAAAAAGAATTGAATAGGAAGATAGAGACAAAGGAATAAGGGGGGTAAATGCATTCATAGACCAATGGAGAAAATAAGAGAATAAAATGGAAAGCTTTCATTGATAAAAAACAAGAATATTGTCTAAATTATGAATGATCACCCTGAATTAGAGAAGACCTGAATAGAGACTAGAGTAAGAAGGACTACAACTTGGTGCTTACTACAAATAAACCAACACTATTAAGGGGAGGTAGATGAGGGAAAGTTTAGAAGAGAAGAGAATCCCTTGTGTATAGGAAATCGAGTTGAGAAACCACCTAAAAAACTGTAGAGTTCTAGAGCTTGGTGGGAAGGGGGAAACATTTGTTGTAGTAAGAGGAGGAAGGAGTAACCTTCCTATATAATCTTAGCACTTGGAAGCCAATTGAATTAGTTCCCATTGTGGTATCATGAATTAGCATAGGGGTGTCATACTATAGGAAGTCACTCTGGAATATGACCTAAGGTTGGGAGGAAAGGCATCCTCTCTTGGTCATTTGGTATTGGAAATTCATTGATCAGATAAGTATATGAGATGACTTGTTAAAATTATGAATGAGTGATGTATGCATGTAATCATATGAATAATGGGAAATGAAAATGATTGCGATTGATATATAAAACATTTGAATCATTATTATGAAGTAATGTGATCATTGTCAATTTATTCAAACACAAGACTAAATATTTAAGGATGGGTTGTATCGCTATGGACCTTACAACTTTAGAGGAAATTTTGTAGAACACGAAAAAAATATAATTTAACCTGTGTGGTGAGTGTCCTATTATGCAAAGAGATCGAAATGAAGAACCCGGGTCCTGAGGAAGTTGTGGTTATTATGTGGAAAGCTTGTGAGATATGAAATATTCCCCCTTTACAAAGTCAAGAGACCTTTGATGGTTTAGAAGTGTTTTTTGGATCTTATGGATTTAGCAGAACCCTTGAAGAAATTCCTGAATACTTGAGTTTAGATTCATATTGTTTCTCTTGAAGGAAATCATGAGTTAGTGGGGGTGATTCACAACTGTTGGATTGTCTTGGTGAGAATATATGTACCATTGATAAGATGGGGTAGCCATCGGAACAACCACAATCTTTATTGTAACATAAATCCCACAAGGGGAGTTTCAAGTCAGTAAGATTCGTTGATCCATTGGATTATGGCCATGGTGGATCTTGGATTGTTGGATTCAATTGATAGTCCATTGGTGTAAGGTCAATCAAAGGCTTGTAAGGGATATTAGAAGAGAGATTTTGACGGAAGGAAGTATGAGGATCGTAGATCTCATGGAGAGTATTGAGGAATCACAGTCATTAGATTATTTGAGAATCACCCATAGGAAGGAAACTTGCCTACCTTATCTAGTGATTGGTTGGAATCTCTGAGGGACATTATATCCACAGGATCAATTGAATGAGGATTGTTTTATCTATTGAAGTATTCCTGATCGAAGTGGTTGAATTGGAGCGGTCGGTGGAGTCACGATATGAATGCTCCAATAAGTAGGAGTACCAAGAGAAAAGGTAAACCATTGGTTTTGGAATGGGAGAGATATAATATCAGTCATTTGTCAAGGTGGACCTTGTTGGAAAGGATAATTTTAGAACTTGACAAGTGGATAACCATCAATTGAGTAGAGGCTTCGAGGGAATCATAGATACTGAACTGGGATATCTAAGAATCCTCATATCCTTAAGGTAATCCATTGACCTGACACCATCAGAGAGAATGGCGCCCTTGGAAATGAGTACTTTGATAGGAGTGAGTCTAAACTAACTACAGGACATCAAAATGAGGTAGAGGAGAAATACTGACCATCTGATTCAAGAGGATTCAAGAGGATTGATGGATGGAATACTCATGTAGTTATAAACTATTTGATCCTTTAAAATGCCATGAATAATGTGGGAATGTACCACTTCATAGATGTATCTCACTTAGATTCTAACTTACAATATGGAACCAAGGCTAGAAATCTACCTTACAACTATAATTTCAAGGAGACACAACAATAGAATTGAATCAATTCTTATTTAGTGTAAAACACGAAGAAATTATAGTTAAGGATGAAAAACTAATATGTTATAACAATAAAACAAATAATAAATGTAAAACAAATTTAGTACATAATGCTAAGATGGAGGAGGAAGTAGAAGATAAGAACTAGTGGAAACCTAAATGGAAGCTTGATAGTCCACTAAAAAAAAGTATTTTTGTTTGGTTTCCTTTATCTAATAAATTTTTTACTTGGGAAAACTATTAGAATAAATCATGGTAGGGTCCATATAGATGGATAATGTTCAACATCAAAGAGGAAAATACCAACCACCTTCTTGTGAATATGCAAGAGAAGTAGAAAATGAGGCATTGGAGTTGATTGATGGTAAAGATAAGTGGGAAGGTTATTAATTTGAAATATATTTTGAGGAATGGTACGAGGACAAATTAATGACATGTCACAGGGAATAACCTTATATTGTAAGTTGGGAAATTTTGATTGCAAGAAATGAAATGACATTCTAGGTGAAGGAAAACTTATTTTTTCAAGTCTATCACCAAGTAAGATATGCCTACATAGGAATATGGAAACATGTAAAACTGAAGGTGTTGAGAACCTTGTTAGATCTAGAAACAGTCAAATCCATGGCTTGGAGGTTATTTGATGGTATTTATCAAGGAAATCCAAGTAGTTGTGGCATATGTGACATTGTCTTCTTGAAGGAAAATCACTTCATTCTTTGAAATATGTAGAAGGGATGGGACAAACAGTAGGGATGGATTTTACGCACTATGGATGATCCTTAAAAAATCATTAAAAAGAGGAATTCCTAGTCTATAGGTCATGGGGGATTCCAAATTTATCATAGAATGGTTAAAGAGGAGGTATATAATAGAAAGTATAATGTTACTTCCAATCAAGGAAAGAGTTCTAAAGGCAAGGAACATAGTTTTAAATGTTTCCTTCAATCATGTTTATAGAGAATTTATTAAGTTTATGGTTTATAAGTTTGTGGTTGGACAACAATTTTATGCCATGGTTTTATCCACCCTTCATTGATTCAGAAGTGACGTCTTCATACAACACATAGAAGGTTCCCACTATTTCAAAATAGAGGCATCTATGTATACAACAACCATCCAAAGAATGGATTTCCAAGGCTTATTGGTTCCACCTCAACCGCTAGATGAGGCTATAAGACCTTGATACTAACTCTGATGTCCTTATCCAAAAAAAGAAAATAATAACTCTATAAAGGTGTTATTAGTCCCTGTCGTAGGCATAGAGGGACTATAGTGATCGATAAATCATTGACTTCATATTAGTCTGTCCTTTGACCACAAATATTTCCATATTATCTATTGTTGGAACCAGGGAACTGAAAACATTGATATTTATATAAAAAAAAAGTACCATATTTGTCATGATCTGATTGGACAGGGGATTGGAGGTCTTATTGCCAACTTCGCTATTCCCAATGTTATATATGTTGGCATATCCAAAGTATTTGATTGTATATGTTCTTTTTTAATCATATGTTTTCTTATGCATTCATTGAAGGTGGATTAATGATAGCATTAATTCGAATGTTTGGTTTAGCATTTTATGCTAGTTAAATTTATGGCAATGTTTGATATGGTGGCATATCGAAAGTTTGGCCTTCCAATACATTGTCTAGTGTTCGAACTATCGTCAGTAAAAATATAATACTTTTTGGGTGATACGTCAGAGACCTGCCACATTGAATTTTGTTCTTAAATGTATACAGAGCATTTCTGACAGACTTAAATGTTTACCTAACAGGCTTGGTAGTGTTGAATGGTTACTTAACAGGCTTGTTACAAGACATTTTCTTCCATTTTTAAAATTTATATGCTTCAGCAGCATTGTTGGTTCACTGCTCCATGCTTTTTTTTTGCATGGCACTGATTTGTTATTTGCATGTTCTTGTTGTTCTTGCTCACCTATTTGTGTTGTTGCAGTTTGCACGTTTTGGTTTCTGCAATCATGATTGGAACACCATCGTTCCTAGGGGAGTGGTTGTTGCTTTCTTCTTTCTTCATTTTATGTTGTTTATTGTTGCTTGATTTGACTTTGCAGGGTTCCGGTCTTGCACCTGCAGTTGGGCCTTATTTGCAGGGTTCGAGTCCTGCGCCTGCACTTGGGTTCTTATTTACTACTTCTTCCTATTTGCCCAAGGTTTGCAATGTTGGGATGTTGCATCTACAGTTGGATCTCTGGTTACATTTTTTTGCGGAGGAGTTTGCATATAATACTATTAAGATAAAATAACAGACTAAAAAAATTGAGGCGATGTAAATTGCATCTCTTACGCGTTGAAGCAGAGTTTGTCGGCCTCAAAGTATATTTCATAGTTGTCGATGTTGTTTCCATGGATTCCGTGTTTCTATGGTTTCATAGTTGTGAGAGTGCATTTTGCTATGTGGGAGATATATTTGTTCTCTCCCTTTTATTTTCCTCTTGTAAACTGTGTTTCTAACTCTATAGTTTCTCGAGTTTCTGTGGTTGTTCTGACCGACCATCGTTCAGTTGCATATTTAGCTAGTTTTATGGATGCGTCTTCGCGGATAGTTTCTATCGAACTATGGCAGGTCATGTTCGGTGTATACATTAGCTTTCCCGGATTAGTTTTCTTTAAAAGAAGGGCTCTTGGACAGAAGAGAATGAAATTTATGAAATTATACGTTTACTAGACAACATAAGTTAATGATCACGGGTTCTCGGGGTGGTGGGATGAAAAATGGGTTTCTGTTGTTCCGTGCCCTGCAAATAGCATGGAGAGTTCCGCAATGTTGTGTTCATTGTATACATTAGCATTCATGAATTAGTTTTCTTTAAAAGAAAGGCTCCTGGACAGAAGAGATTGAAATTTATGAAATTATAGGTTTCCTAGACAACATAAATTAAACATAGGAGATATGTAATTTTATAAAGTAGATATATAAAGCATGCACGGAGTTGTCATCCCATACTTGGCCAGTTTTTGCATCACCGGTTCTCGGGGTAGGAGGATGAAAATTGACAATCTGAGAGTTCTGCGATATACAAATTGATAATCAAACTTGTGAACTATTTGAATTTTAAGGGCCTCGTGTCCAAAAAAATTATCATTCTCGAAATAGTTTAGTAAGCTCCTGGACAAAAACAAGAAAACAAATAGTAAGCATTTTTTTGATCGCGGGTTCTCTAGGTGGCGGGCTCTAAATTCGACTTCTATTGTTCTCTATCCTACAAATAGCACAGAGAGTTCCGCGATATACAAATTGACAATCAGACTTGCGGACTATTTGAATTTCAAGGGAAAATGCCCAAAAAAATTAGCATTATCGAATTATTTTTCCTTACGTATGCTTTACATACGCTCGTGCAGAAAAAGACAGAAAAATAGTAGTACTATCTATTACATAGGGATTCATCCCTGCTACCTTCATCGCTTCCCAATACACATAAAATATGCTTTCAAAAGTCAGAACTAACTAGATAGGTTCGAAAAGATGGGCTTTAATAAATAGAAAGCTCGAGTACATATCCCATTAAAATGAATAGGTAGACGAATATTATGGGATATGGTAATTTCATTTTGCCTGCATTTTGAATTTGCAAAAATAATTTTTTGTTTTGTTTTTTTTGCTTGTGAAGTTTTAGCTTTCTTAAAAGCTTCAGCATAGTTCATGAACGTGTCACCCACAGAGGCCTTGATGTCATGTCCCTCTTTAATATTGTGCATATCTTAGATGTCAGATTTGAGAATCTTCTTAGATATGGGATTTTTAATACGTGCTACTAGTCACTATTCAACTTACATATTCAAAGAGATTGGCATTAATAAGAGAAAATATCGAGAACATCTGTCATTAAAACCAATCAACACAAAATCTATGGAAGATCATCCAGCGTTTCTTTTAAATACTTATTTCCATTTCTCTCTATCATCAAAGAGTTGCACTTTAGGGTGCCTTCGTTCTAATGTTCCTAGTCATGGACATGTAAGACAACTTAGAGATGCGATTGAGGGGCATATCAAAGAAGAGAGACTAGTTTTATGTGACGTGAGGTTTGAGTAAAAAACATTATGTTATACAAGAGAAACTCAGAGAGGACGAAAAAAAAAACAAGTATGTTCTGGTTGATGTTCCCGCTGTGTTCGATACTTTGGTTGGTTGAAAAGGCTGCCTGGAGATTTGTTTGTTGAACTTTTTTGTTTTCTTGCTGAGAATTGTAATGGATTTTGAGGTCACATGCAAAATAGTTCTTTGTTTAAGTATATAGCTTATTCCAACAACATAGATTTGGTAGGCGTATCGAATTGTACAAATCCTAGAAGAATTTGTTTTCCTCGGGGGCTGTGCATTTACAGTGGCTTGCAAAATGGCCTATCATGTTCGTAAATGATGCAAAATATTGCTCCATTTGCAAATGTAACCAGAGGCAGGTAAAAAAAACTGTATGGGTGGATAAAACGACACATTATCACTAAAAAAGTTTCTATTTCAAAGTTTGATGAGCTACATGTGGGTCTGGTAACCAACTTGATAGAAAGCCATGTTCTTTGTAAACATTTGTTCAGTTTCTTTTGGATGTAGTTGTAGAGTCCACATATTTGGTGTCACCTCCGAACATTCCATACCTTTATGTGAGTCGCCATACCTCCACTGCTATGAGAAAATATATATTTTGATGCCATCTGCAACACTTGATACACTTGCCAAACCTTTGCTGGTGCGTTCTGTAGGATTTGATGCACTTGACACACCTTTGTTGTTCGAAGAAGTTATGTACCTCAACAGATTTTCATTTTGCATCTAGGTTGAATGTTTCTTCCAATTTATTCTAATAAAGCAAAGAAGTTGAACATACAAATCCTCAGGCAGGCTTTTCAACCAAACAAATGATCGAATACAAGGAGAATACCGGTCACTGCGTACTTGAATTATTTTCCCCTGCCATAGCTATTGTGACATAAAATGACTCCGTCCACTTTGAAATCGGCCTGAATCACATTTCTAGGTTGTCTCGGATGTCAAGGGCTAGGAACAATGGAAGGAAAGCACCTTAAACCCCAACTTTTCGACGATAAAGGGAAATTAATTCTTGACAAAGAATAAAATGTTGAATAAGCATCTGTTGCAAGCAGGACATATCTATAAGAGACAAGGTCTTCAAAAAACTGTGATAGATGTAGTTGGCAACACCAATTAAGTACAAAAACCAAAATTGATATTCAACTCATTTTTTACAAATAAAGAGTTTGAACTTCAAGAAAATTATCAAGAAGCTTCATCACTGTACACATTTTAGTATTTTCCAATTTATGGCATTTGTTTTAATTGTATTTTGTACCTTCTTCCCCTTTGTCGTTAAACATGAACATAAAGCCTTACTTTATGTTTCCCACTACTTCAATCTAAATAAAGACTAGTATGTTCTTTCTTTACATTTTACATTTAAGAATAATTTTTCATAAGCGGCTCAACTGTTGACATAATGTTCCTGTTCAATATGTTGGATATATTGCAACTTCTTCTATTTGATAATATCTGTGCATATATAATAATATCAATACTACTGGAATAAATACAAAAAAGTTAGACACTTATGTTTGCATTTGTGGTATTAAACAACTATGCTCCCTGTTCTATCATATACATCTTGCAGCCAAAGAACTTCTGTAGTCTTCAATTTATGCTTTAATTACTTAAGTCACACCAAATATTGATTGCATTTAATTTAATTTAGATATTGATGTTTATGGAGAGCCGACGTTTTCTCATGTCATTGCAAGCAATACAAGATGAATATATGATAACGAATTTATTTTGTTGAGACCAGAATGCAAATTCATGTTTCTTGTTGCGCTATGTACATATTGCAGTCAAAATTTTTGTGCTTTTAACGAAATTTGCCAACCGAAGAGCATCTTGCAAATTGGGAGATCAGTTGCATTTGAAATAGAAACAATCCATTAATATATATTAGTATGAATAATATTTATATAGATATGAAAACTTTCTCCATTGATAGATACTAGTATGAATACTATTTAAATAGATATCAAACCTTTGTCTTGGCCAATACTTAGGCAGTTATCTGGGCACCAGGCCCTGGGTTCACAGTACCCAACACCTATGTCCCATGTTCCATCATATACATATTGTAGCCAAAGAACTTCAGTGATATGCAGTTAATTCTTTTACTAGTGAAAACCTAGCAAGGGCTCGAAAACATTTCCATTAATAAACGGAAAAAGAAAGGTTTTTTCGACTGTCAGATACTTATCTCTTTTCCCCTTTTGTTTTTATCATCCATTATGGCTTTCTGGTTTTATACTTACTTATTTGTCTATGATGGGTGGTTGCAGGATTCGTGTGCTGACATATCTTCATCTCCATCTGTATCTTCACATGACGAATCTGACCGATCGCTATACCTTTCCATACCTAGGCAATTTTATGGCCACGGTTGTCAGATTTGTGCATAGCAATTAGCCTTTTCTTCTTCCTACTCATTATTTCTTTCTAGATATATACTTAGTGCCCTTTCTATGGTATCCAGTTCTAGAGTTGGTAGGCTGATATGTCTTCATCTCCATGTATATCCTCACATAAGGGATCCAACTGACCATTGTTCCTTTCCATAGCCAATTTTATGGCTATCGTTGTAGGGTCGATGCTTGCGAACATAGCTACTTATCATTCCGGTATATACATCTTGCACTCAAAACATCTATGATCTACAATTAGACCATGGGTTCCTGGTATACATTAACTTCGTTCAAAGTATCTATTGCTGCTTTCCATCCCCAACAACTTCGCGTCCTTCTTGATATACATCAACAATGCTCTTACTAGTGACAAGTGGACACAGTGGCACGAAAGATACTTCTGTGATTTGCAATTTATGCCTTAACTGGTGAGAAATCAGCAGGGGTTCGAAAGCATTTGCATTAAAAATCAAACACAAGATGTTCTTCGACGAGATACTTTTCCCTCGTCTTCTTCCCGTGTATTATCGATTTCTAGTTATATACTTAGTCGTGTTTCTATGATAATGAGTTCCAACAATGGCATGTTGACATATATTCATCTCCATCTATATCCTCGCATGGCGAATTGGACCTCCCGCTATTCCTTTTCATACTTAGTGAATTTTATGCCCGTGGTTGCCGAGTTGGTGCAATTCAACTCTGCTGCTTCTTGTTCCGTCATCTACATATACCACTCAAAATTTTCATGGTATATGATTCCACTGCGAACTTCTCCATCCTTTTCCCCTTATTTTTCTTCCCATGTATTATGGGACTATAAAATATGGACATGATATTTTATAGAGCATGTACGGATTCTGCATTCCATACCTAGAAACATTTTGGATTGCGGGTTCTCGAGTGGGTGGGATCAAAATTGGGCTCCATTGTTTCGTGCCCTACAAATAGCACCCATAATTCCGCGATATACAAATTGACAAGAGGACTGGCAGACTCATCATTTCACTTCTATTGTTCTGGGTCCTCCAAAAACCACTCCCAGTTTCACAATAAAAAAATTGACACACAGAATGCAGGGCTAGCGGGGTGGAGATTGCCATTGTTTACAGATGTTAATCCCTATGAAGTATCTAACAGTATCTAAAAAATTATTTCGAATACTAAATTAGCTCTTCGTAGTGAGAAATGGACACAAAGGTACGAAACAGTTGGGATTACGCCCTCCACAATATACAAATTGACTACCAGATTCTGACATCATCCTCTCTTCTGTGTTACATATTACACATTCAAATATTGGGAGCGATACAATTAGAATGTCGGGGCCTCGCGTCTTCTGTAGACACCTTCGCAGCCTATTTTGGATCCTCTTGTTGTCGGGTTCACAAAATGTGCAACCCCAGCGATTGGAGGGTTGACATATCTTTATCTCCATCTATATAATCACATGACGAATCCAACCTACCATTGTTGCTTTCCATACTTGGCCAATTTTATGTCCACGGTTGTCGGGTTGGAGCCAATTTCATCTCCATATATATCCTCGCATGGTGAATTGAACCACCCACTTTTCCTTTTCATACTTAGTGAATTTTATGCCCGCCATTGCCGATTTGGCGCAATTGAACTCTATTCCTTTTTTTTCTGTTATATACATCTTCCACTCAAAATTTGTGCAATCCCAACTATTTCATACCTGTATGTCCAGTTGTCACTACGAAGAGCTAATTTTGTATTCAAAATAAGTTTTTAGACACTGTTAGATACTTCATAGGGATTATTATCTGTAAACAATGGCAATCTCCACCCTGCCAACCCTGCATTCCATGTGTCAATTTCTATATTGTTAAACTAAGAGCACTATTTGGAGGCCACAGAACAATAGAAGTGCAATGTTGAGTTAGCCAGTCTGCAGGTCCTCTTGTCAATTTGTATGTCGTAGAATTATAGGTGCTATTTGTAGGGCACGGAATAATGGAGGCCCAATTTTGAGACCGCTCTCTTGAGAACCTACGATCCAAAATGTCGCAATATACAAATTGACTACCAGATTCTGACATTGTCTGCTCTTTTGTGTTACATATTATGCATTCAAATGTTCGGAGTGATACAATTAGAATGTCAGGGCCTCGCGTCTTCTATGGACATCTTTGCAGCCTGTTTTGGATCCTCTTGTTGCCACGTTCATGAAATGTGCAACCCCAGCGTTGGCGGGTTGACATATCTTTATCTCCATCTATATAATCACATGACGAATCCGACCTACCGTTGTTTATTTCCATACTTAGCCAATTTTATGTCCATGGTTGCCGGGTTGGCACCAATTTCATCTCCATATATATCCTCGCATGGAAAATTGGACCACCCGCTGTTACTTTTCATACTTGGTGAATTATATGCTTGCGGTTTTCGAGTTGGCACAATTGAACTTTGTTCCTTTTTTTCTGTTATATACATCTTCCACTCAAAATTTGTCCAATCCCAACAGTTTCGTACCTCTGTGTCCAGTTGTCACTACTAAGAGCTAATTTAGTATTCAAAATAATTTTTTAGATACTGTTAGATACTTCATAGAGATTATCATCCGTAAACAATGGTAATCTCCACCCCGCCAGCCCTGCATTCCATGCGTCAATTTCTATATCGTGAAACTAGGAGAATTGTTTGGAGGACACAGAACAAAAGAAGTGCAATGTTGAGTCCACCAGTCCATAGGTCCGCTTGTCAATTTGTATGTCGCGGAATTTTAGGTGCTATTTGTAGGGAACGAAACAATGGAGGCCCAATTTTGATCCCGCTCGCCCGAGAACCCGCGATCCAAAATGTCGCTAGGTATGGAATGCAGAATCCGTACGTGCTCTATAAAATATCATGTCCATATTTTATAGTCCCATAATACACGGGAACAAAAAAAGGGAAAAAGGACGAAGAAGTTCGCAGTGGAATTGTAGATCATGGAAATTTTGAGTGGTACATGTAGATGACGGAACAAGAGGTAGAAGAGTTGAATTGCAACAACTCGGCAACCGTGGGCATAAAATTCACGAAGTATGAAAAGGAAAAGAAGATGGTCCAATTCACCATGCGAGGATATAGATGGAGATAAAGCTATGTCAACACACCAACGTTGGAACCCGCAATCATAGAGACGTGACTAAGTATATAACTAGACTACTGAATAGAAATTGACTATCAGATTCCGACATCATCCGCCCTTCCGCGTTACAGATTACGCATTCAAATGTTCACAACGATACAATTAGAACATCGGGGCCTCGCGTCTTCTGCAGAGACCTTCGCAGCCTATTTTGGATCCTCTTGTTGTTGGGTTCATGAAATGTGCAACCCCAGCATTGGTGGGTTGACATATCTTTATCTCGACCGACCACTGTTGCTTTCTATACTTGGCCAATTTTATGTCCACGATTGTCGGGTTGGCGCCAATTTCATCTCCATCTATATCCTCGCATGGAGAATTAGACCGCCCGCTATTCCTTTCCATACTTAGTGAATTTTATGCCCACGGTTGTCGAGTTGGCGCAATTGAACTCTATTCCTTTTTGTTCCGTTATATACATTTTCCACTCAAAATTTTCGTGATCTACAATTCCACTATTAACTGCTTATTCCTTTTTCCCTTTTTTTCTCCCCGTGTATTATGAGACTATAAAGTATGGACATGATATCTTATAGAGCATGTACGGATCCTACATTCCATACCTAGTGACATTTTGGATCATGGGTTCTTGGGCAGGCGGGCTCAAAATTGGGCCTCCATTGTTGCGTGCCCTACAAATAGAAACCAGAATTCCATGATATACAAATTGAAAAGACGACCTGCAGGTTGGTTGACTCAACATTGCACTTCTATTGTTTTGTGTCCTCCAAACAACACTCCCAGTTCCGTGATATACAAATTGACACATGGAATGCAGGGCTGGCGGGCTGGAGATTGCCATTGTTTATGGATCCTAATCCCTATGAAGTATCTAACAGTGTCTAAAAAAATATTTTCAATACTAAATTAGCTCTTGGTAGTGACAACTGGACACAGAGGTACAAAACAGGTGGCATCGCACCCTGCACAATATACAAATTGGCTACCAGATTTTGACATTGTCCGCTCTTCACTCTACAACGGCTCACAAATGATTCAAAGTATCTCTCGCTGCCTTCCATCCCCACTAACTTCTTGTCCTTCTGGCTGTCCTATAATACCCTCTTCGTTGTTACGCGCATTGCAATCAAAAAGTTCTGATACATGCAATTTGACCCTCGCGCCCTCACCTTCAACGCTTGTACCTTGCAACCCTATTTTTTAGATGTTTTTTTCCCGTGCTCGAGACCTCCATACTTTCTTACTATGAAATTAGAAACCTTTCATTCTAACAGCTGACCATGCAGGAACTATCAACATTATCCTTAATGGGTGAAACTGTTGAGGAGATCTCCCATTATTATGCATTAAACCAAGATGTGTGGAGATTTATTTTGTCCCTTCCGACTGTTCATCTCGAACATGCATCATCGTGTTGGGCGGCTCAATAAATCTACAATGCTTAATCGGTGATTGCAATATCCTCCATGTTCACATTTTCTATGTATGCAATTATTAGTTTTTAATGTTAACAACGCATTATGCAACAGTCGTCCAAATTGTCATTAATCAATGAAAGTCTCGAGGACATCTCCCATTCACACACTTTGGACCAAATTTTGCACAGGGTTATATTATCCCTTCCAACTTTTCATTTCATTCATCGTTTGGAGAAAACAAATGTTTTTGTAGACTTAAGGTAGCAGGTCGATAGCAGTTTTGTGGACATATAGTAAATATGTTCGCACACGAGGAACAGAACTTCCAATGGTCCAGGGCATACCTTTACTATTCATCCCATTCCACCCATAATGAAGTGATTTGGAACTATGGAATCGCTCGTGCAGGCTGCGTCCCTGAGGTTTTTTACTGTAAGGAGGTGGTCTCTTGGTACGCCTAAAAATTATATTCCAGGCCAAATGATTATTCCACTGCACGACCATTTTCCTATTTCTTTGTCACCTCAGGTCTTTCGCGAGATGTTAAAATTGTCGAAGCCAACATTGACGTTCAGAGGACAAGACTACAAGCAGTTTCTACAAAATAGGAGAATGGGATGGACATCTTAGCTGACTTCCTCGAAGTCCTGACAATGGTTCCTGAAGATATCACAAGGTTGCAGGTAATTTCCTTTAGAAATACATTCCAGGAAATTGCTTGGTTGTTTACAAGAATAACGGGACATGCATCCACGACAAGTATTTCCCATATAATTATTTATATTTTGTATTTCACAGTCAAGGAACAATACATTTTCGATTGGGTGAAGCTAATTTCCATTGATCTCTGTTCCTAGTTGTCATGATTCAAAGAATCGAATAAATTTTATATGTCATCCTACTTAATTTTTGCAATTGTGCATTGTTGCCCGTTTCCAAAACTTTCTCTTTCCAATAAAATAAATTGTGGATTCGACCTAGTAACATTCTAGTATGAGGCCCTATGGAGGCACAAGGCCTCCCATTGTTTTTATGAAATTTTTAATGGCTTTGTCTTAGTTTTCAAAGATTTATTGTTAGGCAAGGATGCTCCGTGGATGTTTGGCCACACAACTAAGTTTTTGAACAGGAAAGGCACACTTGAGCAAGAGGAAAATCAAAGTGTCCTCATGGTCTTTGGCTCTAAGAAAAATCCTGCCTTCCTTCCATGCCACATCATGAACAAGATGTTTGTTACAGAAATAGCAAGGCAATACAACCACTAGTTTCATTTTTTCCATGACAAGAAAAAAAAACAGTTCATTCCTCTGCCTTGGAAAGTTGGAGACTTCGTGTGCAGAAACATCAACAAGATTGACGAGTTTGCCGCCCATTTCAATAAATTGAACCTAATGTACACTGAAATCCTAAATGGGTTTGACCCTAATGGCATGTTTCGACAACATTTACTGGTTGTTTGCTTTAACACTTCTTTTATCCATAAACACCTCACCCAAGATAGGGATAGTGTCGACAACAATCTTGCTTCTGTGGATTGCAACGTAGGGAAATTTCAAAGCGCGACTGAATTGTACAGGCAACATGAAAAACTATCTGGCGAGAAGAGTACCCAGTCCCCCACCAACACTCCCAAGAGAACGACATCATGGAGCATCGCTTCGACGGTCCACCCCAGTAAGAAAGGAACCCAAAAATCTTTGAACAGAGGAGGATTTAAGAACCCTCCTCACATAAATATTGATAGTTCTCACAAAATTCCACTAGTGAAGAAGAGAAAAAACAATGCAGGGCAGGCAGAGTAACCTGAAATTCAAAGTGGAAAACGACAACTTGAAATTGAAACTGAGCACATGTAGAGAATTAGGTCATCCGTGGTGGAAATATCTGAGACCAATTTTTTTGACGTAGATGAATCCTTTGTAATCCAGAGCGTTATTTTTGACAACCAATCTAAAAGTATGGTCATTGAAAAGAAAGATGTAACAAACAAGAAAGACAAATCTCGCACAAAGATTAACTTTAGGGAAATGTGGTCATCCCAAATCTCCTCATTTCACCAGGTAACCAGTGAAATTCTTCATGATTCCATTGGAGGAATTGAGACAGAAAATTCCAATCTAAAAGACCGTCTCAACGAATATGAGCAGGCTTTCATTGCAACCCTAGAATTTGCCATTCCTTTGGCAAAAATCGTGTCTGCTACCACTGCAGCCAAGATGAAAGAATCCTCTACCCTCCTTGCATGCTCTAGAGCCCTTGTAGAGAATAACATCAAAAAAATAATGTAGCTACTTACTGAAGCCTGGGAAACATTGCAAAATTTAGTTTCCTTCGAAAAGAAGGCCAATGATTTGTTGGAACATTTGGAGGCGAATTTAAGAAATGAAAAACATTTCTGTGATCATCTACTGGCCCCTTTTTCCAACTATGTCATCAACACATCGAAACTGAAAAGAAGACAAGAGAAACTCCCCTCCCCAAACTGGACCAAAAAAGTAAAAGCATGCTGGCAAAAGAAAGTTGACAACCTGGAGTTCATTGTCAAATCATGTAAACAAGTCATATCAGAAAAGGAAGATTTATTCACAAGCTTGTTGCAGATGGACTTAGCCGGAACTACCAACGAGGTTCAAGATCCAAACTTAATTCTCAAATCCTTGTCGATCACCAAAGAAGCCTTCCAGGAACAAGTTGATATTTTAAAGGAGTTGTCTTTCGAAAAGTTTTACGGCATAGTTGAACATCATCTAGATGAGCACAAGCATTGGGTACTAGACTATGCGACACACAATGAAGAAATTGAATAGAATCTGCATAGTATTTCAATGGATCTAAGAAAATTAGAAAACGACCTTTACGACATAGAGATCCAAGATGAAATCAACACAACCCCTATGAAAAGACACAATGAAGAATGGTTCCAACAGAGAATGAACAACCTCCTCCAGGAAGGGCAATAACCGATCAACATGACTCAACTGACCATCGACAACAACAACAAAAACGCATCGGCTTCATAGTAAGTCTATACTGACATCTTGTTTTCTTTAGCAATCCACTTTAAGTCTATGTTGTCATCTTGTCTTTATCAATCCACTTATGACCTCTTTAAATAGAAAACTATAACCAAAGACTCATAACTTCCAATTTCTTCTTTTCAGGTCTTCCTCTCTACCGTCGCGCACTTCTTCTTTCGACGTTCCTAATTCTTGTACTTATTTCTTTTTATGGTCTACAGGAGCCCTAATCCCAGTCTATATGACAAACGCATTTAAATTTCCAGAAACATGTAACAGACATTATTCATTTTTGATAAATTCCAAAGAAAACTGATTTGGCAGTGCCTTTATTGTATACTAAATTTTGGGTTTCCAAGAACCTTTCTTGTTTTTCTTGTGTCCTATTGTATGCTAATTTTTTTGTCTTGAATGACGTTGTTACTATTCTATTGTATGCTAACTCTTTCGGTGTCCAGGGACCTATACTTTGATAGATTTTGATTTCTCTTGTGTCCATAACCCTTCTATGTAAAAAACATTATTACTATTCTATTGTATGATTTTAAATGTTGATGTAATTTCCAGAGATATATAACAAACATTATTTATTTTATAATAAGTTTCTATAGTTCGCAAGTCTGCTTCTCAATTTGTATGTCGCAAAACTCTCGGTGTTATTTCTAGGGCACAGAACAACAAAAGCCCATTTTTGAGCTCGCCAGCCCGAGTACCTGAAATCCAAAAGTTGCTTAAGTATGAAATGAGGGCTCTGTGCATGCTCTATAAAACGTGTGCAAATAAAACTAATTCGACAATGTTATATTTTTTTTGTTTAAGAAAAGCCTTCATTTTAAAAAAAACTAAATATAACACACGTTATTACTATTCTATTATATGCTTTTAAATGTTCATGTAATCTCCACATATATGTAACAGACTATTAATTTCTGGTAAATTTGTATAGTCCGCAACTCCGCGCCTCATTTTGATATCGTGGAACTTTCGGTGCTATTTATAGGGCACGGAACATCAGAGGCCCAATTTTGAGCCCGCCAACTTGAGAACCCGCGATCCAAAAACTGGCTAAGTATCTAATGAGGGCTCCATGCATGCTCTATAAAATCTCGTCCCCATACTTTATAAAAGTACAAATTTCGTATGTATAAAACTAAATATATAATTTAGTAAAGGTACATATTTCATATGTATAATTTATTAATTTCTCATAAATTTCTATAGTTTGCAACTCGGCTTCTCAATTTCTGTATCACAGAGAACATCAGAGGCCCAATTTTGAGTCCTCTAACGACATTCGAGGCCCAATTTTGAGTCCGACAGCGACAACCCACGATCCATTATAAAAGTACATATTTCCTATGTATAAAACTATGTTCTGCATGCAAACCACATGTATCATCTTTCTAGCCACGTGTCTGTACTAGGTCACATTTTCTCGTCGCATTTTCTACCATCCCAGCCTAACACGGACTACGCTGCCATACAACACTTGTTTTTGTAAGAGTGTATACTTTATAAAGCATAAACAAACAAAATAGTAATTCTAAAATTCTTATTCCTTATTATACCTGTCGATAGGCATGGTATATAGCTTTGAGTTAGTCTTGACTTTCTATTAGTTCATGGTTGACCATAAATATACACCCCTTTATCCAAAGTTTTAAAAATTAATTATTTATTTTAAATTTTAAATCTCATTTATGTGATATCTTATTGGCCAAAAACTTTAAAGTCTTATTGATGCCTTCACTTCCCCCAATGTTATTGTAATAAATATTTCTTTTTTTTATATATATTGTCAAAAGTTGGGGGCCCATCTTGTTAAATAAATAACCCTTTCTTTTTTGGCATGGATATGCATTTTTTATTTTTTTGGTTGTTCTCATTTAATGGGTACATTTTCCTAGGCACATTTAATTAAAATAAAATAATATTTTGTTGGTAGAATTCAAATGGATGACAATTGTACTTTTTATTTCACAATTATTTGAGTGCTAAAGTTAAAATAAAATAATATAATATTTTGTACAATTCAAAGTTCAATTGTATTGTTTTTTTTACAATTTTTTTAAGGGTTAAACTTAAATATAAGTTTTATTTTTATATTACAAATTTTGAGTGTTAACCTTAAATATAAGTTTGAGTGTTTTACAATGCATAATCTAAATGTTTTATCAAATTGGGTTTTTTTTAGATCATTCAAAATAATGTGAAGGGATATTGGTTATTATACTTGCGGTTTGTAGTGGTATATAGTATTGGATATGCTATTGATAGTCTATGGTATATAGTATTGGATATGCTATTGATAGTCTATTAGCTGGGGTTTGACCAAAATAATTTTGAGCATTTTTAAAGGTATAACTTTACAATTTTAATTTTTTAATTTTTTTAATTATTTTAAAACATTTTTCTAAATTGTGATTCGTTGTTCAAATGCATCTCTTATTGTCGCAACTGCAACTGTGTAAGGATTTTCAATAGTTGTTGAATGATCTTCAACGTCCTTTAATGAGATGACACTTGTCTTCCATATTCAACAAATGAATTTGTTAATCTCGACGCATGCAATTATTTGAGAAACCTATTTTCATTTCTAAAAAAATCTAATATGTATTTTAGCTTTTGAGTTGTATTGATTGTGACATTTTGAGGTTGAAGACCCAAGGAAGTTAAACGCTAACTCTAATAATGTGAAAGATACCCTTTTTAATATAACTTTAATTGCTACTTCAAATATTATTATTTTTTTTTCTTTCGGAAAGTAAACTTATGTACATGTGAAAATGCAAATTCCAATTTAATACAATATGCTCGTATACATACGCAAATGTATAGGTCTATTAAGCCTGTGATTACTTCTACTTGCATGTATCTTATACATGTAATCCCTTATATTTATAGGTGGCTCGTGATGGCCTACTATGTATGACATGACCACAAAATCTAGATTATATCGATACATGAAATTAATTAACTTTATTGATGGATGATAGATTATATTGATACATGAAAATAATTAACTTTATTGATGGATGATTAAAATATAGAAACTTTAACAAAGTTATCAGTCTTATCAGTCATTTATTGAAGCTTTTTCACTACCTTTTTCATCCATCAATCATTCTAACACTAGTTTCTCACGAAATTTCTACACGGCGGGCATGTTCAAGTTTCAACTACTAGTCTCCATTAAAACTACATATCCACTGTAACAGGATTTTCTTAATGAACCTATTATTTGAAGTCGTACACGCTATTTATCTATTACGATTTGCAGGATGTTAATGTTTTTTAATTATTAATGATAATGACTTGACAACGGCGAGCATATTAGGATAATCAATTATTTACATATAATAAAGTGGCCTAATATCATTTCACGGTGTTTCTTTCCACGCCATTCTCACTCAATAATGCGTGTGGAAATCATTTACCTAAACGTAGATATATCAGTATGGAAACCACTCATTTGTTACATGGGCTATTTTCCGCGTCCCATTACAGAAAGAGAGAAAGTGCGCACTATGGCTTACGTGGATCTTTGCTTTTTCCCCACCCACTCAACTTTTCTATGCCTTCTAATGTCACATCCCAACACTTCTCCTCTACACGTCAGCCTGCACATATCTTCGTCTTGCTTGGTTCACGTATTTACTTACTTTATTT
>JASDQU010585635.1:41411-55639 GCA_032191745.1 Picea mariana | reverse complement strand
TGGCCACACTTCTAGTAGATTCCAAGATCAATCCTAAAATGGACCATATAAATCCACAACTTTGATTCTCCACCTTGAAAAGTACCAAAAAAGATGAAAAATTACATTGTGATCCATTTAAGATCACACTGCATTTTGGGAAGATTTTGGTCCATAAAATATTTTACTAAAGATGAGTAAAAATTTCTATAGCTTTCTCCTTGGAGTATGACTTGGCCAATTTTAAAAGTTTCCTTTTAACCCTAACTACTAGAGTTATTGCTAACCCCTTATATTCGTTATGGTATTATTAAAAAAAATGTATCATTTGCTAACTACACTTGAGCATATGGTGTTAAGTCTTCTATAAAAGGTAAGACTAACCCCTCATTTACCTCGTTAAGCATGGATGGATCATAGAGTTTAGGAAATTTTGTATGTAAAGATGTAGGAAGTTCATATAATTATACATGAGCTTCATGCAGGAAGGAAAGAAACATACCCTCAAGAGGCTTACATATGGTTCCCTTGAAATTATCACCTCTTTTCATATGGAGAAGTTGTTGAAGAAAGGCCACTCAGGTATTATTGCACAATTCAATGCCATACAAGTAGTAGATAACACACCACAAGAGATTCACCTTGATTTGCAGTTGGTTCTATCTAAGCATAAACAAGTATTGAAAAACCACGAGGTTTAACACCTTCGCATGGGGAGCATGTGATTCAAATGGATATCGATGGCCTTCCACCTATTCCAACTGGCTCATTTTGGTAGTTTGGTAGTTTTTTCCTAGTTTTCGAATCCCTAACTTTCAGGTCCATTTTGAGGCCCTAAACAATGTTTTTAGGGATCACCACAATTAAACTGTAAACAGAGTTAGATTCTAACGGAAAGATGTGTATTCCTCAGATAGACCTTTCTAACGAGCCATCGTGCACCTAAAAAAAAGATTGTATGCAAAAGTTATGACCCCAGGAAGTTGATGTACTAGCTTACCCCGATGGAGTTGTAACACCCTGTTTCTCCCAGTTTATAAATATAACTATATTGGCCAAGAAACTATGGAAAAATCAAAAGTGTGAATGTTTGATTTGATGGACCTTTGTATAAAAGGTCGATGAATGCAAATTCTGTTATTTTAATAGAAAATGGATACGTGTTGCATGACTGTTGGAAAGGGGATGTGCTAAGAGAGACCACAAATGCTATGGAATATATGGTGGAGGGGACCAGGAATGGTTGTTAGCCTCCACCGAACCAGTACTTTGTTGGATTTAATTTCTCAAGATAAGAACAACCCTCTGACCCAAGAATGAATTACAGTTAGGCTGGTAGGTGGGAAGACCTCTTCAAGAGTTAATGAGGGGATGAGGCAGGCCACCCATCTGTAAGGCTTCTAGACCTGACCATGGACTAGAAATTCGAGCCATACACAATCTTGTTGGAAAAGGCAAGAAAGGAAAGAGTGCAGGACAGAGAGGAAATCTGTGAAGAGTGCAAAGATGAGAGATGAAACTCATGGATTCGAGGAAGAACTATGAAAAGAGTGTTCTGATCGCGGGAAATGGAGACTAAGTGGGGAGAAGGAGAGTAACCTTCGTCCCTATCTATTTCTTTGTCGAAAGAAGAGATTCAATCTAAAGCATCGTGGTCTAGCTCGGGGGTGGGTAGTGGTAAATCCGTTAGGAGTGATTGAGCCTATGGTTGGGTGGAAATAGGCACCCCTTCCAACAGTCACTTCACGTTATCTAGTTCTGATAAGTGTTTCAATACTTTATACGTTCAATTGGGAATTACTGGTTACATGCATTTATTTACTTAGTTGTAAATGGTTTCTACATTGAAAAGGTTAAATTATGTATAGACGTTGGCTTCCTTGAGAACTTATGCTTCTTGTTTTCCTGTATGCTCCAGTTTAACTCTCGAAGGTGTTTTCCCCAGGGATCTACCTCACAGCTCAGGAATCAGAGAAAGCCTCTTGGCACTGCTACCATCTCGGTAATATCACGAGTTTACACTGCCCTGTTTTAGAATTTAATGTTCTGTGAATTAGGAAGGCATTTCCTTCAAACTAGTAGCTTGAGAGACCTTAAAATCGCGCCCGTGGCCTTAACTAAAACTCGGCTAAGAGTAGAGCTCATAGCCCGAGAGTCATCTGAAGGTCCATGTGACCTGGGTCTAGGAACCCTGCACTAAGCCCGAAAGGAGCTAGTTCAAAATGGTTTTGGAGTTTCAGGAGTTCTACGCCTGGAATGTCAAACTTCACGATAGTCAAAGTTACCTGAACGCCCTGAGTAACAAGAGCCATAGATGAATCAAGAACTTGACTAAGGAGATGAATTTGAACCGTTCATCGGGAGGAAAACCTATCTCAGTCGTCAAGTCGACTCAAAGACCCACTGGAGTTAACGAATCAAACACTAGTCACTCGATTAGATCGATGGTTGGGAATCATTGTAGAGCGTGAAGGTGAAATTAGCAGACATGCTAGTTCACGGCCCACAATCAACCAACGTTGTTGATCTCATTGGGGATGGAATATCAATGACCACGATTAGACAAAGTCGGGTGAGCACTTCCCAGATTGCGAATATTAGGTCCCGCAATCGTTGTGAACCGTCGATCTGTGAACGGAGATCGATGATGGGGAATCATTGCGGAGTGCGAAGGTGAAATTAGTGGACATGCTAGTTCATGTCCCATAATCAACCAATGTCGTTTATCTCATTGGAGATGGAAGATCAACGAACACGATTAGACAGAGTCGAGTGAGAACTTCCCAGATTTCGGATATTGGGCCCCGCAATTGCTGTGAACCATCGATCTGTGAACGAAGATTGATGGTGGGGAATCATTGCGGAGTGCAAAGATGAAATTAGCAGACATGCTAGTTCACGGCCCACAATCAACCAACGTCGTTGATCTCGTTGGGAATGGAATATCAACGACCACGATTAGACAAAGTCGAGCGAGAACTTCCCATATTGTGGAGATTGGGCCTCGCAATCGCTGTGAACTATTGATCTGTGAACGAATATCGATGGTGGGGAATCATTGCAGAGTGTGAAGGTGAAATTAGCAGATGTGCTAGTTCACAGCTTGCAATTCACCAATATCTTTGATCTCGTCGAGGTGGAGGATCAATGATCACAATTAGACCAAGTTGGGCGAGTACTTTTCTGATTGCGGAGATTGAGGTCTTCAATAAAGAGAGAGCACGTTGGGGCTCCGCAATCACTATAAACCATCGATCGATGAACAAATCGGTATTGGCTAGATCATGACCATGAAAAACTGAGGGAGGTTGAAATACGATCAGACCGAAATGACGAGGGAACATGTCGCCCCTGACCCAGCTATGTGTCATCCCCTGGCACATGCATACCTTGCCCATGTGTTTGGTGAAATGACTGGGATTTCGAGAGTCCGGGACTTCGAGACTGCGGGGGATTGGAGGTGCTTCAAAAATCCTTGAAGTGTCAAAATGTCGGAGTAGATACTAGTCGTTAGCACAGGAGGGCACGTGGTAGTATATCTTTGACTCCGGAGAATAACACTTCGGAGGAACGCGAGGAGTGAAGTTTCGAAGTGTCGAAGTCTATCGGAACCATCCGCTGGGAGGAGGATGTGTGGTGCTCGATCTATAACTCTGGGTATGGAGTACTTCGGGGAGAAAAGGATTTGGAGTGTTCGAAACTCTTGAACGCCGAAGTACCAAAGTGGATCAGGGTCATCAAAATTCTTGAGGACACACAACGACGGATTGTGAACTTCATAGATTTTCCACTACGGAGGATTCATGTGGTAGTTGTTTTGGCATCTGGACATAGCCCACGGTCATCTGAAAGTATAGAGGGATGGAATAACCCAAAGAAATTCGGAGAGGACATATTCCCTCTTTGAGCTCGGTTTGGAGTATGGAAACCGTGGCTGGAAAGCTCTGGAAGAGAAGAATGCAATAGAGACCCCAAATGAGGGTATTGATTTTCTTAAGAACAAAAATTTTACACCCCACCATGGGTATGTTACAAATTGGTATCAGAGCATGGTTAAAACACTTGTACTTCTTGGGCTGTGGACGAGTCACTTAAAAATCATGTTTAAAGAAAATTTTAAGGGTGACGCCCTACCTTACCTCTTTCCTAAAGAATCTAGTCAAACTATTACTAAATAAAAGAATGAAAACTTTCTACTATGTGTGTGTATTTAAGAAAAATGAACTTTGTGTTGCTCATGAACTACTAGAATGTTAGCTAAAAGTAAGTGTTTTGACAACACTCCAACAGTTAGTGAGTCACGGGAAATCACAAGCATAAAGGATGGAAACACACAATGAAGTGGGGGAGGGCTCCCACAATAGAGACAAGGAGTTTGAGGAGAGGAGAGCGGTGGAGACCCCTCCAGATCTAGATGAAACTGTAAGGAGCCTTATGGATGAATTATAGAGTTTCAAGACTGACAACGAGAGATTGATAAAGGAGCAAGAGAAACAAACGGAAATCAATGCAGTCTTGTTGTAGAGCTTATCCGATATACAGAGGCAACTGCAGCATGGACTTGCAACCAGCCATGTGGACCGACGACATAAAGAGAGAAGTTAAAGTCCACTTGAAATACGAAAATGTGGTCCCATAAGTGGCCACACAGGGAGAAATGCCTCGATGAAGGCCCAACCTGGAGGCAGAGGATGGTCATCGAGAGAGTCCTATGGAAAGGGAATAGGCAACTCCGAGGGATCTTCTAATAGAAAAACTAGCTACATTCTCAGAAGAAAGGAAAGAAGTGAAAGAAATCCAAAAGTCATGACCCTGAAGAGTTCAAGAAAGCCAAACCACCCTCTTTCAATAGAGAGATTGAGAAAGGGGAAGAGGTAGAATATTGGTTGCTTGGTTTAAGGAAGTACTTCAGAGTTCATGACTATTCTGAAAACTTGAGGGCTCAAATAACCATCTTCAACCTGAATGGAAAGGCTTCCATTTGGTGGGAAGATATTAAGAATGTGAAAGGAATCCATGAAAAGGACTTATCATGGAAACAATTTGAGAAACACTTCAAGAAGAAGTATATGTTAGAGAAATACTTCGATGGGAAGACTAAGGAGTTCTATGAACTCAAGCGGGGACAACTCAACATAGAGGAATATATCAATAAATTCCTTGAGTTGTTGAGGTATGTATCCTACATAAAAGATGAGAAGGTAAAATTCCAACGATTTATCAGTGGGTTACCTCAGACCTACCAGAAAAATATTGATTTTGGAGAGCCAAAGACCTTAGAAGACACTATCCGGAAGGCAAGGTATTTTTGTGAATAGTTCGGGTGTTAGACAGAACCTCACGAGGACTGGAAGAAGAAGAATAGTTCGGGATTCAAGAAGAAGGGGTTTAAATCCCCAAGATTTAAGAACTACATGAAGGATTCAAGGATGAGCCTTCCTACCTGAAGTGTGTACCATCATAATTTCCCCTCCCATTGTGGAAATAAACCTTTTGGATTATCCCCAAGAAAGAATGATAACCCAGAGAGAGAACCCTTGAAATGTTGGGGTTGCGGAGAAGAACATATGCTGAGGGATTTACCGCACAGACATTAGAACAGTAGGAGAATTTACAACATCCAAGAAGCTACCACATTCAATGATGTGGCTAGGATCATGCCACATATTTATGCGGCTTTGGATAATAAACAAGTCGACCACCAAGCTTCAATGGTGGAGATCAAATGTGTGATCGCCAACCATCTAGTTTCTATTTTAATTGACCCTGGTTCTAATTTGAGTTATGTGGCTCCTCAGACTATTGATAAGTGTAAACTGCAACTAGTTAGACATGTTAATCCATGGTTGGTACAACTAGCCACTAGAACCAAAAGAAAAGTAACATAGATCTTACCAGCTTTTCAATTCATCATGGATGGGTTTCCCACCCAAGCGACCCTTAACATACTTCCCCTAGGATCTTATGACTTGTTTATTGGTATGGATTGGTTGGATGCTTATAAAGCTAAGTTGGACTGTTACCATAAAACTCTAGAATGTGTAAATGAAGAAGGGGGGAAGATGACCCTCCAAGGGATTCAAAAACATGTCTCAGTGAGACAAATATCAACCCTTCAAATGAAAAAGTATTGTAGAAAGAGATGTCCTCTATATGCAATACAAATGTTGGAATATATTGAGAATGACAAATCGAACCTAGAGGACCACCCCATATTAAAAGAGTATAGAGACGTGTTTCCAGAAGAGGTATTGGGTCTACCTCTAAGAAGAGACATTGACTTCTCGATAGAACTTGCACCAGGAGCAGTGTCAGTGTCTAGGACACCCTATAGGATGAGTACCCCTGAGCTAGTTGAGCTCAAGCTACAACTAAAGGAAATGATGGACAAATGCTACATTTGGCCCAGTGTGTCTCCATGCGGAGAATCACCCTTGTTTGTGAAAAATAAATATGGAACGCTCCGACTGTGCATAGATTATAGACAACTCAATAAGACAACCATAAAGAAAAATTACCCCTTACCAAGAATCAATGACTTGTTCGACCAATTAGGGGGTGCTTCCGTTTTCTCAAAGATTGACTTGAGGTCTGGATGCCATCAAGTCTGAATCAAGGATGAAGACATCCAAAAAATGGACTTCAGGACAAGGTATGGTCACTATGAATTTGTGGTGGTGCCATTTGGACTAACTAATTCCCCCGCCACTTTTATGTGCTTGATGAACAATGTACTCAGCAAATTCCTAGATAGATTTGTATTGGTTTTCATTGATGATATATTAATCTACTCCAAGAACAGAGAAGAGCATGAAGAACATCTTAGACTTGTACTTCAAGTACTAAGAGAGCATCAACTCTATGCTAAGCTTAGAAAGTGTGATTTTTTCCAGAAGCAAGTGCATTACTTGGGCCATGTCATTTCTGAAGAAGGGGTGGCAGTAGACCTTGACAAGATCAGATCTATTATGGAATGGCCTACCCCAAAGGATGTGTCTGATATCATATCCTTTATGGGTTTATCAAGATATTATAGAAGGTTCATAAAACGATTTTCCAAGATTGGTTGTCCGATCACTACCCTCCAAAAAAAGGGGGTTAAATTCACTTGGACATCAGAATGTGAAGAAAGATTTCAGGAACTGAAATACCTTCTGACCCATGCACCCTTGCTGAATATTGCAGACCCTGATAATGACTTCCTCGTGTGTACAGATTCCTGCAAGGAAGGACTCAGAGGAGTCCTTATGCAAGAGGGATGTGTAATTTGCTACACATCCAGGAAATTTAATGAGCATGAAATCAATTATGTGACCCATGATCTAGAGTTGGCTTCCATAGTGCATGCTTTAAAAATGTGGAGGCATTACCTCTTGGGTAGGAGATTGTACTTATGACATACCACTGTGGGTTGAGGCACCTGTTTGATCAACCAAAACTCAATGCTAGACAAGCTAGCTAGACGACTCTCCTTAGTGAGTTCAATTTCGAAATCAAACACATCAAAGGGAAGGAAAATAGGGTGGCCAATGCCATTAGTAGAAGTGTGAAAATGATTCACCTGGAAGCAGTAAGCATCTATGAAACGAATGTCAGGGAAAGAATCAGGAATGCACAAGAAATAGATGCATTCTTCAAGACCGTGACGTCATACCTAAGGAAAGAGCATATAGGGCTAAAGTATGAAGGCTATCAGATGGTCGATGAAGGCCTGCTGACCTACAGAAACATATTGTATATTCCAAGCTGTGATGAATTGAAGAGGTTCATAATGGATGAACTACATAAGAGACCATATACTGGTCACCCGGGATCTCAGAAAATGATAACGACCACTAGGAAAACATTCTATTGGCCTGGACTGAAAAGGGACATAGTCAACTGTCTAGCTAAGTGCCTAGAATGCCAGCAAGTTAAGGAAGAACATCGACACCCAGGGTTGTTACAACCTCTACCAATTCCAGAATGGAAATGGGAAACTATTTCCATGGATTTCATCAACGGATTACCAAGATCGACTAAGAAGAATGATGCCATCATGGTAGCGGTGGACAAATTGAGCAAGTCTACTCACTTCATTCATGTCAAGTCGACTTGCAAGGCGATAGATATTGCCAACATATTTATGAAGGAGATATTTAGACTGCATGGCATGCCTAGAGAGATTGTATCTGACATAGACACAAAATTCACTTCAAGATTTTGGAAATCCTTGATGGCTGGTCTTGAGACTAAATTGTTATTTAGCACAGCCTATCACCCCCAAAATGATGGACAGATAGAAAGAGTAAGACAAATATTAGAAGACATGTTAAGGATGCATGTAATGCATTAGCCTAAGAAGTGGGAAGAATAACTTCCATTGGTATAATTTTCCTACAATAATGTTTATCAAGAGTCACTAAAGATGAGCCCTTTTGAAGCCCACTATGGTAGATAGTGCATGTTGGTTGTGGAGCTTGATTATCTTCTTGATTCAGAGGTCCTTTCTTTCAACCGTGTTTATACCCCATGAAGTATTTACACCCCAGAAGTGTGTACACTCTTCCACGCGGGGGAGTGCAGAGGGGGGGTACCCGCTCTGCGGGGTCCGAGGGGGCTATCCCCCCGGCTGAGGGGTCTAGGGGAAAGCGGGCCCCTAGCGGGGGTTCAGGGGCAGCGTCCCCCAATGGGGGTCTGGGGGCGAAGCCCCCGAAGGAAAAATTGCCTTGTAAATATATATTGTAATTTCATTGTAAATCTAGACCGTTCATTATAAGGTCACATATCTAACGGTAGAGATTATGTTAGGGTTTTTTTCCCTAGAAGGCAACCCTCTTTTATGAGGGAAATGTATTGTGGCTATGGTTGATGGTGAATATTGTATTCTGAGAGAGGATTCTGTGAGAGAAAGAAGAGGAAGTTACAACGGGTTTTTCTCTAGGTTGTATCCCTTCATTTGTTGGATAACAATAAAGGAAGGACCTGGCAATTTCTCTGGTGGATGTAGCTCACACTGGGTGAACCATGTAAATCTATGTCTCTCTTGTATTGTGTATCTTTTGTGTTTTGTTTCCGCATTTGTTTTATTTTATTGCTCCGCAGTCCTGTGTTTCTAACAGTGAAAAATTCCCATCAACTGGAGTAATCCAGTGGATAGAATTTCAATTGGACCTGACATGTTGAAATAAATGGAGCAACAAATGATTCAGATAAAACAAAATATGAAAATTGCTCAGGATAGATAGAAGATCTACACCGACCGAAAGAGAACCCTGAGAGAGTTGAAGATAGGAGACCATGTCTATCTTAGAGTTAGACCTAGGAAGAGTTCTTTGAGAATGGGAGCTTGTGCCAAGCTGGAACCTCGGTATTGTGGACCCTTTGAAGTCTTAGATAGAGTGGGACCTGTAGCCTATAGGCTAGCACTCCCTCCCGCAATAAAAGCACATAATGTTTTCCATGTTTCGTTATTGAAGAAATATGTACATGATTCTAATCATATAATTGAATGGTTTGTAATCTAGGTTGAGCCAGAGGGAGAATTCCTGCCAGAACCTCAATGCATACTAGACAGGAAGGAAACCTCACTTAGGAACTGAACCATTGCATAGGTCAAGGTGCAGTGGAAACACTTTGGCCCAGATGAGGCTACGTGGAAAATGGAGGATGCCATGAGATAGACATATCCGATTTTGTTTACTTCTGTATATACATAGCATGTTGACAGATAGAACATCGAGGACTATGTTCCTTTAAGGGGGAGGGAATTGTAACACCCTATTTCCCCTAGTTTGTAAATATAACTATAATGGCCAAGAAACTATGGTAAACTCAAAGGTGTGAATGTTTGATTTGATGGACCTTTTTATAAAAAGGTCGATGAATGTAAATTTTGTTATTTTAATAGAAAATGGATACGTGTTGCATGACTGTTGGAAAGGGGATGTGCTAAGAGAGACCACAAATGCTATGAAAGAGATAGTGGAGGGGACCGAAAATGGTTGCGTTAACCTCCACCGAACCAGTACTTTGTTGGATTTAACTGGTCAGGATCAAAACAACCCTCTGACTCAGGAATGAATTACAGTCAGGCTGGTAGGTGGGAAGACCTCCTCAAGAGTTAATGAGGGGATGGGGCAGACCGCCCATCTGTAAGGCTTCCAGACCTGACCACGGACTCAAAATTCGGGCCACACACAATCTTGCTAGAAAAGGCAAGAAAGGAAAGTGTAGGGGATAGAGAAGAAATTTGCAAAGAGTGTAGAGACAAGAGACGAAACTCGGGGATTCAAGGAGGAATTGAGAAAAGAGTGTTTTGATCGCGGGAAATAGAGACTGATTAGGGAGAAGGAGAGTAACCTTCATCCCTATCTATTTATGTGCCGGAAGAAGAGATTCAATCTAAAGCATCGTGGTCTAGATCGAGGCTGGCTAGTGGTAAATCCGTTAGGAGTGACCGAGCCTATGGTTGGGTGGAAATGGGCACCCCTTCCAACAGTCGCTTCACGTTATATGGTTCTGATAAGTTTTTCCATACTTTATGCGTTGAATTGGGAATTAATGGTTGCATGAATGTATTTACTTAGCTGTAAATGGTTTCTGCATTGAAAAGGTTAAATTATGTATATACGTTGGCTTCCTTGAGAACTTATTCTTGGAGAACTTATGCTCCATTTTAAATATTGAAGGTGTTTTCCCTAAGGAGATACCTCATAGCTCAGGAATCAGAGCAAGCCTCTTGGCACTGCTACTGTCTTGGTAATCTCACGATTTTACATCACCTTGTTTCATAATTTAAGGTTCTACGAATTAGGAAGGTGTTTCGTTTCCTTCAAACCAGTAGCCTGAGAGACCTTGAACACATGCCCACGAACTTAACTAAAACCCAACTAAGAGTAGAGCTCATAGCTTGAGAGTCATATGAAGGTCCATGTGACCTAGGTCTAGGAACCCTGTGCTAATCCCGAAAGTATCTAGCTCAAAATGGTTTCGAAGTTTTGGGAGTTCGACACCTGGAATGTCAAACTTCACGATAGTCAAATTTACCCGACCTCCCTAAGTAACAAGAGCCATAGGTGAATCAATAACCTGACCAAGGAGATGAATTTGAACCATTCATCAGGAGGAAAACCTATCTCAGTCATCAGGTTGACTCAAAGACCCACTGGAGTTAACGAATCAAACACCAGCCACTCGATTAGATCGATGGTTGGGAATCATTGCAGAGTGTGAAGGTGAAATTAGCGGACATGCTATTTCACGGCCTGCAATCAACCAACGTCATCAATCTCATTGGGGATGGAAGATCAATGACCACAATTAGAGAGAGTGGGGCGAGCACTTCCTAGATTGAGGAGATTGGGCCCCACAATCATTATGAACCGTCGATCTGTGAACAAAGATCGATGGTGGGGAATCATTGCAGAGCGTGAAGGTGAAATTAGTGAACATGCTAGTTCACGACCCAAAATCAACCAACGTATTTGATATCGTTGGGGATGGAAGATCAACGACCATGATTAGACAGAGTCAGGCGAGCACTTCCCAGATTTCTGATATTGGGCGCCGCAATCATTGTGAACTGTCGATCTATGAACAAAGATCGATGGTGGGGAATCATTGCAGAGCACGAAGGTGAAATTAGTGGACATGCTAGTTCACGGCCCGTAATAAACCAACGTCGTTTATCTCATTGGGGATGGAAGATCAACGATCATGATTAAACAGATTCGGGTGATCACTTCCCAAATTCCAGAGATTGGGCCCCGCAATCGCTGTGAACCATCGATCTGTGAATGAAGATCAATGGTGGGGAATCATTGCAGAGCACGAAGGTGAAATTAGCGGACTTTCTAGTTCACGGCCCACAATTTACCAACGTCATTAATCTCATCCGGTTGGAGGATCGACGACCATGATTAGACCGAGTTGGGAGATTACTTTTCTGATTGCAGAGATTGAGCTCTCTAATAATGAGCGAGCAAGTTGGGGCCCCACAATCACTATAAACCGTCGATCGGTGAACAAATCGATATTGGCTAGATCATGACCGTTAAAACCTGAGGGAGGTCGAAAGATGATCAGATCGGAGCGACGATGGAACGTGTCGCCCCTGACCCAACTACGTGTCATCCCCTGGCACACGCATACCTCGTCTACGTGGTTGGTGGAATGACTAGGATTCCGGGAGTCCGGGACTTCAAGACTCCAAAGGATTCGAGGTGCTTCGAAAATCCCCGAAGTGTTGAACTATTGGAGTAGATCCTAGCCGTTAGCAAAGGAGGGCACATGGTAGTAGATCATTGGCTCCAGAGAAGAACGCTCCGGAGGAATGCAAGGAGTGAAGTTCCAAAGTGCTGAAGTCCATTGGAACTATCCATTGGGAGGAGGATGTGTGGCGCTCGATCTATAACTTCAGGTACAGAGTACCTCGGGGAGAAAATGATTTGGAGAGTTCAAAACTCTTGAACGTCGAAGTACCGAAGTGAATTAGGACCGTCAAAATCCTTGGGGACACTCAACGATGGATTGTGAACTTCAGATATTTTCCACTCTAGAGGATTCGCGTGGTAGTTGTCTTGGTGTTTAGACATATCCCACGGTCATATGCAAGTATAGAGGGATGGAAGAACCTGAAGAACTTGGGAGAGGATATCTTCCCACTCTGAGCTCGGTTCAGAGTATCGAAACCATTGTTGGAAATCTTTGGAAGATCAGAATGGAATAGAGACCCCGAATGAGGGTATTGATTTTCTTAAGAAGAAAACAAAAATTATGCCCCACCATGGGTATGTTACAGGGGCCCACATGACTTTTGGCACTTCATCTCCTAGGGTTAGGATTTTGGATGTCTAGGGTTTTGGTATTCCTGTTTATTGTAAAAAGGCTTGGAGAGCCTCATTGTAACCATCTTCTTGTGAATGAGTGCAATTGTCACATCTCTTCTCAAAGATAAGCCACCACCATTCTAGCAAGCTTGTTTTCCGCTGCAGTTTACTGTTTCAACACACTTTCTTATTAAATAGAAACCAGTTTTACTGTATCTCTGTTATTGTGTCTTTGTGTTAAGAATAATAATAATCTGTATTCATTTTCGTTATGCTCATAAAATTCAGATCACTGGTATCAGAGCGGTCTGCTCCTTGTCGTTCTTAATGCACGTCCCTGACGAGGTCAAGGTACAAAGAATTGGATCTCAAGTTTGTTTCTCTTGAGGACAAAAGCTCTTGCACGCCCAAGAGACCTCTCATAGTGGGAGAAAATAAAGATGATGGGACATGAGATCCTTTCAAAATGTTGCTCGAGGAATCCCTCATGCAACAGAGGAACGGAATGATGGATAGTTTTGCACAAATCCTTCGACGACTACTAACATACGACGCATCTTCCTCGAACGGAGGCGCTGACCCCTTCAAGATACAAATCAACTTTTATATTCCCATATTTGAAGTTCATATAGATGCAAATGTTGTAGACAAATGGTTAAATCTACTAGAAAGGTATTTTTTTGTCCATAACTTTTCGAACAGAGAAAGGATTACGTTTGCGCTCCTCAAAGCCGTCCCCCATGTCAAAGATTTGTGGGAGACTTTCTGTGAGCAAAAGGAAATAGAGGAACCCTCATTATTTACAATCGCAGTCACCTGGGAGTCCTTCAGGAATGATATCAAGGAACAATACTACCCCGTTGGAAGTTATGAAAAGCTATATACAAAATGGACCACACTGTCGCAGGAAAGAGACCAAGCAATGCCAGAGTTCACAAATATCTTCCATACCTTGCGCACCAAGCTGGGTATCAAAGATTCTGAGCGATATCTGGTGCTCAAGTATCACAGTGGTCTGCGTAGATACATCTAGGCTGAAATGTAGTTTTTGGACATCTCTTCCTTGGGCACGTCCTATCGATATGCCGTCAAAATCAAGCAAAAGATTAAACAAAAGATGCGGTAATTTGGGCCTAGGAACTACTCACATCAGAAGCAAGTATAGGGAAGCACCAACCTACAGAACAAAGGACATAGAAAATATGAACAACCTTAGGACAACCATTCTAGACCCCAAGCAAAAAAAGGACACCGGAAAGACAAAGAAAGATACCGGGAAGTGGTGCGACTTCCATAAGAGCGCCTGGCATAACATTGTTGATTGTCGCTCCAAGAAATCACTGGTGGCTGAGGTGAAATCCTTTGAATCAAACTTGGGTTCCGACTCTAAGTCAGAACCATAAAGGGTGAGACAGATCATTGACGAGGAACCTAGTGCCA
>JASDQU010585635.1:15365-25765 GCA_032191745.1 Picea mariana | reverse complement strand
TTGTCGAGAAACTTCTAATTATAGAGAATGAAGTTTGTTTTGACACGAAAGCCTTTAAATTTGGACGGAAGTGCGTAAATTTAAACAAGCCAACCTTTAAGATTTGGATATATTTGTTAGGTTGTTATACCATCAAATATTTGGTTTAAAAAATTAAAAAGTATTATAAACACAAATATATACCATCGATTTCTATTCTTTTATTTTTCCTGCCAATCACATGTCAAAACCTCAATAGCCTTGTCCAAAGCATTTAGATTCTCATGGGCATTGAATTTAAGAAATTAGAAAACTCATACCCCAATTTGTCATCTTTATTAGTCCCTGCCCTTCATGCTGGAGGGACTATAGTAAATAGTTTGACATTCTTCTATCAGTTTTATATGAAAACCAACGCACCAAGAGGCATTTTAACTAAATTTTTGAGTGCTTTATACAATTTCCCATATCATATTTGATTTTTTATCAAACTTTCCACTTTGAGGTCTTATTTGGCCTCTTCCCGAGGCACGAGAAGATATGCAAAGTATTTAGTTTGAAACTTGGTAAATGATAACTAAGTTAAGGCATGCATGCTTTGAGGTGAACTAATGCTATGTCTGGTGATAACATTAGTTCATTAACATTTAATGTTTCCGCTAGTCACTCGCCTTTGTTCTTGAGTAGCATTACCTGTCGCCTTTGTTCTTGAGTAGCATTACCTATCACACCATGCAATACCTGTCACACCATACCATGCAATACCATCAATGGAGACACGACTCCTCAAGAATAATGGGTTGATAAGGCCAAGAAAGGCCAAGCCCATTGCATCATCATGAACCAGGGCCATCCTGCCCAAGCTCATTCCACCAAGGAATCACCCTGTCCATCCATGCTGTCCAAGCTCATTCCACCAAGGAATCACCCTGTCCATCGATCGCCCTGGCTTTGCACATGGTACCTGCAATGGATTTTTCCTTCCCAACATAAATGCAACCTGTAAGTATGAATACCTTGAAAAAAAAACTTGGTTACTTGGAGCTGCAACAACTTGACTCATTTGCGAGAGGTAACCAATAGGTAGCCATCCGAACCTGATCAGAAGAAGGTGGTATCTGCGAAGCAAGGGAAACTAGCTTAAGGACCAAGAGCAACTGAAGTATCACCAGCGCATCACCCGACTAGTTGATCCAGGATCAACGACTGGATCCCTTCCATCCATCCTATCATTCAGTGTGGAGTAGCTAGTAACCATGATGCACCCAAGTTCACGTTCTCTTGTTCTTTGAGCTATTGTATTTTATACAGTTTGTTAAATATGAGATTTCAATGTGAATAATAAAAAAATTATTGATGTCCATCTAATTTTGCGTAGGAGAAACATAGAAAGGATGGTAGTGAAGTATTACATGAATGGACACACAACGTCTTGAATGGACACACAACATGAGAGGATAGACAAATATTTGGCATGCTTTCCGGTCCACCATAGCTACCGAGAATGCAGAGGTGCACTCCTGCACTTGCAAAAAACAATATTATGAACATACTTCTTTGTCATTCCCAGTCGCCTCATAGATTTCATAGGGACACGAGGCTTTACCTCCTCAGAACCTAACCTTGTTGCATATCCACCCTTTGCACAGTATGGGAGCCTAAAGGACAGCCTGCAAACTCTACTCTGCTCTGAAGCAAGACCAATTTATGTTTATCCAATTCCAGGTGTGGATCCAGTTTACTTAGCATATTTACTACCATCAATTGAAGTTGCATGTAATTTCATGATTGGATGAGGCACCCCTATTGTTCATGCTTGAGACTGAGGTGTACGTTCCTTCTTAATCGTCTCATAATTGAGTGGAGTAGACAGCGCACTCCTCGATCAAAAACTAGGTTATCGTCAAGCACGTATCAATGAAGAGAAAAATGACTTTTTAAAATGATTGTATGTTGTCTTTGCCCATCTATTCTTCCCCTGTAACATCTCTACCATGCATCCCAACTTCTATACGGCTCCTACCCCTACCTTTTCTCTTGGTGATGTTTCCACCCATATGTCACCTTTGCTACCGATCTCTGTCGCTAGTGGTGAATAAACTTAATCCACCCAAACAGGAACAGGTTCTCAAACGGTTGCTTCAATCGACTCTATTACTTGCTCTGGAACGGGCTATAACTATATACATGGAAAGGAGGTCGCCTCCACTTATTCTATAGTTGGATATGGAACATGATCTTAAACCAGTAGGATTTCCACTCCTTATGCTATTGGATATGTATTTGTCGTTTATGCAATCAGAATCAAAGAGCGCAGATCTCGAGATCGAATCCCCTGGAGAAAAACGACACTCAGAGATGGTCTCGGCTATGCAATTGGATTCAAAGAGTGGCTATACTTAGATTAAATCCTCCGCAAAAGAACAACAACTAGATGTGGTCTCTCTTATGCAATTGGATTCAAAGAGCAATGATTCTGAGATTGAATCCCCTGTAGAACAACAACACACAGAGGGGGTCTTAGCTTTTCAATCGGATTCAAAGAGTGGTGGTACTGAGATTAAATCCTTCGCAGAAGAACAACACCCAGAGGTGGTATCAGCTATGCTTGTGGGGATGGTGGCATGGCATTCAGGTGATATGTTTCCATGCTCGTTCGTTGGAGCATGCTTTCCATGTACTTTCCATGCAAGGACTGGGCACCTTTGATTTCCACAACGTGGAAGGACTGGGTACCGTTAGATGAACATGTGTCCGCCCATGCCAAGTTGTTGAGTAGATTTACTCGTGGACCTTAGTTTATAATTGGTTTTTTGTTTCGTTATCAACCAATGAAATTTTCACCGCACTTTTCTTTTAAATTTTCTTTCAATTAACACAATAATCTCAATAGATTAATCTTTTTATTTTATTTTTCAATACAAAATTTACCAGTAAATATATCATCCTGCACCAACAAAATTAGAAATTTTTGGTACATATGAAATCCTACACCAGTAAGTCTAGGAAATCTCTACTTGCCCCCTTTCTGAATACTACAAGGCTAGTACAGACAAAAAATAAGGAGGGAGGGGTCCCCAAATGGAAGGGCCTTGCTATGACTGATACTTTGAACCTAGGCCAGTCTTGAAATAAACTCTTAATTGAGCCGGCCGCAGGATATGCACCTGCAATTTGATAACAAGCAAAGCAATGATAACACAAAAAACCAAATAAAATAGATCTTTTCCATTGGAGTCATTCACAATTATATAACTCACATAATTTTAAATAAAGGAAATAACCAAAGAATTGGGATCATTAACCTAGGATCTCTTGCTAGAATGGTTATTGTTGCTATGAGAATAGCAAAGCATTCTCATTGACATTGTAGAGTTGTCAGCTAGCGCTGTACTCCAAAGGCCATCCCATAATTTAACAATGAAAACCTACCATAAATAATTGAAGCTATTTTGGTTGTTTTGTACATAACATATTTCAAATTACTAAGGCAGGGACTTGAAGCTTTGCTTCAATTGCTTTTGTTGGTCATCGAACATCTCTGTACAATCCTGGAATATTAGAGCAATTTTTTTGGGCATAAACAACGTCTTATTAATGACCATTTAGCCTATGAGCATTTTGTAAATAACCCTACCCCACTTGAGCCCAAAGGTAAACACTAAACCTAAATTTAGATTTGAAGGGACATTTCACTGTAGTTAATAAGAAACCAAATTTCAATCAAATAATGGAATAAAAAATGGTGCAAGCCCATGATAAATATGCAACACACAATTGTGGTATATCTTGTAGTTATAGTTGATCTGTAAATTGATGTGGATATTTCACAAGACAACTTGACACAATAAATCTTATAATTCTACTGCAAATATAGTGAAGTTATACTCCATTTTGCAATGATTAATTATGATCAAGTGATACCAATAAAATAATATCAATTTCTTTATAAAAATCACCAAGAAAATAAGAATAGAACTATAATAGTGAAAAATGCACACAATTAACTCATTAAACACCAGATGTATCCTAGAGAAACCCGAGAAGGATGAAAAATCCAACAAGAAATAAGTACTATGCCTTGCAAATTATTCTCATAGTTACAATGCAAAATATAAAGAAAGAAAACCATTCATTGTAGATTAGATGGAAATTGTGGCCCAAATAAGTTACTACAAGTTTGTCTTCTTCCTCTTCTATGCTTTGACATCTCACACTTTTGCTTTGCTCCACTATGAAACATTAAATCAATATAATACAAACAAAATGCTTAACATGTTATTTCTTAGGTTTTAACATTTATGGATGGCCATTCGAGTTAGTGTTATATTTTTTGCATGTCCCAACTCCTAATTAGGGTTAGGGTTTTGGATTCTCTATAATGTTCTTGAATAATCACATGTGACTAGATGCACATGTGTGGGTAATAAAAGAGGGACTATGGTGGTCATGTCAAAAAGTAAACTTTTAGAGGTCTAACTCTATTTTCACTCATGATAGATTGTTTCCAAGATATAGGTGTATACTACCCCCGAGGGCCATTTTTTACATCAAAGACACCTTTTTTGACCCGCAAAAGAATATTTATGAGCCCCTAATTAGTATTTTTTATTTTTATTTTGGCCACACTTCCTGTAGATTCCAAGATCAATCCTAAAATGGACCATATAAATCCACAACTTTGATTCTCCACCTTGAAAAGTACCAAAAAAGATGAAAAATTACATTGTGATCCATTTAAGATCACATTGCATTTTGGGAAGATTTTAGTCCATAAAATATTTTACTAAAGACGAATAAAGGTTTCTATAGCTTTCTCCTTGGAGTATGACTTGACCAATTTTAGAAGTTGCCTTTTAACCCTAACTATTAGAGTTATTACTAACCCCTTATAGTTGTTGTGGTATTATTATAAAAAAATGTATCATTTGCTAACTACACTTGAGACATATGGTTTTTAAGTCTTCTATAAAAGGTAAGACTAACCCCTCATTTACCTCATTGAGCATGGATGAATCATAGAGTTTAGGAATTTTTTGATGTAAAGATGTAGGCATTTCATGGAATTATACATGAGATTCATGCAGGAAGGAAAGAAACATACCCTCAAGAGGCTTACATATGTTTCCCTTGAAATTATCACCTCTTTTCATAAATTCAGATAAGTGGTATCAAATTGATCTACTCTTCATTTATTTTTCTTCGTGCATGTCCCTGACAAGATCTGGGTACAAGAAGTTGGGACTCGAACCAGTCGAGCCTTTGCAAGATCGGTCGTGTCGAGCCTAAAAAGAACCCATGGGGGATGAAAAGAAAGATGATGGAGTAGGAGATCCTTTTAAAATGTTGCTCGAGGAAGCCCTTGCACGACAAAGGAACAAAATGATGGAAATCTTTGCACAGATCCTTCGGCGACTTCCCACAGGAGACACATCTTCATCAAGCGGCCATGCAACCCCCTTCAAGGTATAGGTAAATTTTGATATTCCATTATTTGAAGGACTAATAGATGCGAATGTTGTAGATAAATGGTTGAATATGCTCAAAGGGTATTTTTCGTTCCACAATTTTTCCGATAGGGAAATTATTACTTTTGCACTCCTCGAGGATTTCCCCCATGTTAAAGACTGGTGGGATACTTACTCTGAGAAAAGGGCGCCATAGAGGAATTTGTGATATTTACGATCTCCCCCACGTGGGATTCTCTCAGGGATTCCATTAAAGAAAAATACTACCTTGTTGGAAGCTACGAGGACCAGTACACAAGATGGACCACCTTGTGTCAGGAAAGGGACCAAACAATACCATATTTCACCAATATTTTCCATACCCTGTGCACCAAATTAGGTATCAAAGGACCTGAGCGACATTTGGTGCTCAAATACTGCGATTGTCTGCATAGAAACATTCTATTAGAAATGGATTTTATCGACATTGCATCATTGGGTACGACTTATAGATATGTTTTCAATATCGAGGAGAAATTTAAGCAGAAGATGCGAGAGTTTGGATCTGCAAACTCCTCACAGTCGAAGCAGGGCATAGATGGCTCCAAACCACAAATCAAGGGATAGAACAAAGAGGGCCACTCTTAGGACAACCAGTCCAAGCTGAAACAAAATAAGGGAAATGAGAAGTCAAAGAAGGACACGGGAAAATGGTGTGAATACCATAAAATCCCTTGGCAGAACGCCGAATAATTCCACTCCAAGCAGTCATTGGTGGTCGAGATGAAAGATTCCGAGTTAAAGGAAGATTTTGACTCCGAATCAAATCTAGGAGGGAAGAAAATTATCAATGATGAACCCAATGCTACTTTCGCTACTACCAAAGTCAAACTAGGCAAACTAGAAGAACTAGAGGAAGGGGAATGCCTCTTCCACTCACAAATGTGGGTAAAGGGGGCCCCACTTCATTTCATTGTCGATAGTGAAAATAAGAAGAACCTGATCTCAGAAGGACCTACCGACGAAACTGAATCCGCAACCCTCCACCATTGGCTAGCTTCACCAAGGAAGAGATCTCCGCATTAGCCAACAATGTCATCTTGCCTATGANCTAGGCAAACTAGAAGAACTAGAGGAAGGGGAATGCCTCTTCCACTCACAAATGTGGGTAAAGGGGGCCCCACTTCATTTCATTGTCGATAGTGAAAATAAGAAGAACCTGATCTCAGAAGGACCTACCGACGAAACTCAATCCGCAACCCTCCACCATCGGCTAGCTTCACCAAGGAAGAGATCTCCACATTAGCCAACAATGTCATCTTGCCTATGACATCAAGCCCTTCCAAGAAGAGGTATTGTGTGATATTGCTCCCCTTAAAGTTTGTGATGTTCTTTTAGGACAACCATATTGTTGGAAGCAACATGCTATGTATGAGTCTAGACCCTATAGTGTCATTATTACTTTGGGTATACAATTCTACAAGATGCCAGAGGTAGCGTCGCCTATCGCTATTTATTTAATCTTTGCTAAGCAATGTAGTAAGGTCATTTCATAGATTGGGAAGTTCGTCTTCTTTGTGATCCATGCTCACACTAAGCAGAAGGTCGTCACCACATTTGTGGCCTCTACACAGAGCCTCTCTTTGCATCATAAGAAAGTGGACGAGATCATGGAAGAGTACGAAGACATCTTCTCCTCACCCACTGGGGTATCGACACACTGCCAAGTCAAGCATCCAATTGATCTAACCCCCAGTGCACATCTTCCTAATGGACTAATCTATTGCCACTCGCTGATGGAAAATGATGAAATCAAGCATCATGTCCAAGAGCTGCTTCAAAAGGGGAACATCAGACCCAACTCCTCCCCTTGCGGAAGCCCGATTGTACTAGTGCAGAAGAAAGACGAGACCTGGCGGCTTTGCATTGATTACAGAGCATTAAACAAATTCATAGTCAGGAACTGGTACCTAATTCCTCGAATTGATGACCTTCTTGACCATCTCAAGGGGGAAAAGTTCTTCAACAAGATTGACCTAAAGTCTGGATACCACTAGGTTCCCATCAAGCCAACTGATGTATGGAAGACAACTTTCAAATATAAAGATGTTCTCTTTGAATGACTAGTCATGCCCTTTGGCTTAACAAATTCCCCAACCATTTTCATCAGGTTGATGGACGATGTATTGAGACCCTTCACCAAATATTTTGTAGTGGTATATTTGGATGACATCCTCATCTTCAATAGAACTTAGGAGGAGCACATGTAGCATATTCAATAGGTTTTGAGCACTCTACGGTAGCACATGCTGTATGCCAACTTGGAAAAATTCTCCTTTGGCATGAACAAGGTCCAATACTTGGGATACATCTTATATGAGCATGGGATACATGTGGATCTAGCTAATATCAAAGTCACCCATGACTAGCCAAGCCCAACCACACTAACTGAGCTTCGAATCTTCTTGGGACTTGTGAACTTTTACCGATGGTTCGTGTTGGGATTCTCCCATATTGCATGGACCCTCAACCAAGTGACCAAGGGTGGTGGTAGGGAAAATTTCACATGGGTGAAGGAACAACAACGAGCATTTGATAATCTGAAGCATCACTTGTGGTAAGCTCCAATACCCTCCTTACCCGATCTGCAACAACCATTCGATATTGAGACTGATGCATCTGACTATGTTGTAGGCGTATTTCTTACACAACATGGTCATCTAGTAGCATACCATAGTGAGACACTCTCAGATACTGTCCAAAAATACCCCACCTATGATAAGGAAATGTATTCCATTGTACAATCCTGTCATCAATGGAAACATTACATTATGGGAAAGGAGACAATCATCCACACTGATCACAAGCCTTTGCAGTTCATATAGACATAGGGGAAGTTGCAGAACAACCGTCATCAGAAGTGGTCCACCTACCTACGACAGTTCCATCTCAACATCAAGTATAATACAAGGAGCACAAATCATGTCGTTGAATGCATCAGGTGAGCTCCCGTGGTTGCACTCACCACTGTTCTCCAGTCTTGTGGGCATGATGCATCTGAGTGGCCCCAACTTTATTAGCAATATCCAGACTTCACCACCACCTATCAATTGTTGGGTACATGCACGAATGCCACCGATTTTCCCATTCAGGATGGACTATTATACTATATGGGCCATCTCTGTGTTCCTGCAAGCGAGCATGAAAAGATGATTTGGGAGGCTTACTACAATGGAACGACAAGACATTTTGGCATGGAGAAAACTGTGGCCGTTCAATAGAAAATTTTTTATTGGCCAAAACTTCGACAGTACATCAGCAAGTATATCAGATATTGCACTTCCTGTGCCATTTCCAATCCAACCATCAAGAAGCAAGGCTTATACACTCCTCTTCCTACTCCCGAGAGGCCTTGGGAATCCATATCGATGGATTACATGTCTAGTCTTCCATATACCAAGAAAAACAACGATTGTGTATTTGTGGCGGTTGATCGATTTTCAAAGATGACCATTCTCATAGCCTGCAAAAAGACCATCACATTGACAGATACTGCCAATATTTTCTTCGAACGAGTGTGGGTCCATTTTGGGATACCACAGACCATCATCTTTGATAGAGATAGTAGGTTCCTCAAGACATCTTGGTCAAGTCTCTGGTCACTGTTGGACACCAAGCTCACTAAATTCACTGCCTTCCACCCTCAAACCGATGGCCAAACAAAGGTCTCTAATCATATGATTGTGCACATCCTGTGCATGTATAACTCTAAGCATCTGTGTACATGGGATGAGAGTCTTCCCTATGTTCAACACAACTACAACAGGGCTCTTCATAACTCCACCAACCATAGCCCCTTTCAGGTGGGGTTGGGATTCCAACCATTGGATCCCATTGATGTTTCACTGCCTCTTGAAACAACACAAATATATTATTCCCATGTTTAGTCTGAGGCTGAAAAAGCCACCAGATTCATTGAGCAGATTCAACACATCCACCAACAGGTCCATGAGATTTTTCATAAATCCAATGCTAAGTACAAGCAGTGCCATGATCAACATCAAGTATCGCACAAGTTTCAGGTGGGAGACAAGGTCTGGTTACATTTGTAGAAAGAGTTCCTTACAGGGCTCCTCCCACTTCATTATGGGCCTTACACTATCACCAAGGCTATGGGTAGAAATGTGTTTTAACTCAACACTCTACCCTTCCTTGGCTTGCATCCAGTGTTCAATGTGGACCTCCTTCAGCCATATTTTCCACCATTATTGGACACATCATAGATCATAAAACAAATAACACCAATATAGATCAACCCTAACTGCATGGAACATGCATCCACTAATCAGAGAGTGGACACACAGGTCAAGGGAACTTGCCAGCAGAGGATCCATCTTTATCAGGTTGTCAAGGCAGGGAAACTCCTAGACCAAGGAAAGTGGCTCACCAGGGGCCAAATTCAATATAATTTTCCTCACCTGATGGGGGAACTCAACACAATGGATACCATTGATTCCTAAGGGGGGAGGACTGATCTAGGTGGGTATTGGTGGCCGCCCACCTATTCCAACTGGCTCCTCTTGACAATTTTTAGTTCAACACGTTCTTCTATAATTCTTTGTAATTATGGGTTCTACTCTTCTGGGGATGTCTAAATCCTTACATAGCTTCCAGGTGGATATTGGTGACCACCCACCTAATCCAACTGGCTTATTTTGGATGTTTTCATGTCAACACATCTTTTTATACTTACAGGACCATTTTGGGGCCCTAAAAAAATGGTTTTTTTGGCTTGCCACAGTCAAATTATGGATGAAGTCAAAGTTTGATGACATAATGTGTAGTTATCGTAAATACCTTTCCAACGGGCTATCACGCGCCTAAAATGGAGTTCGTATGCAAAAGTTACGACCCCGAGAAGTTGAGATACCAACTTCCCATCGAGGCCCACATAACTTTTGGCATTTCACCTCC
>JASDQU010585633.1:43624-55431 GCA_032191745.1 Picea mariana | reverse complement strand
TGTGAGCTGCTCGCGAAGATTCTCGATATCCTTATGATATTGATCAATTTCCTGGGCAATCTGATCAATATTGTCTATTGCTGTGAGTTCATCCCTTTGTGCGGTCTTTGGAATATTCTCATAAGTTCTGGCCACTTTTTGTTCCAATCCGTTCGTGCGCTCCCTCTCCTCTTGGGTCTCGAGCTTGGCCTGCTCATATATCAATTCTAGCACATCTTGTTTATACTTTACCTGTTGTAATTCAGCTATGTATGTGCGTACACGAGACTATACTTTGTGGGTAACGCTAACCTGTAATTTGTGTAGAGCTTTGGATGGTATCTGCGGAAATACCAATTAGATTTGAGCTAAGTCCTTTAGGGGTGTCTTCCCCACGATCTCATCCATGCACAACATGCTAGGTGTAATATGGAATGTTGCATTTGACTGCAGTAGTGTGTGGACTATATCTCGCTCACTTTCTTCAAGTTCATATCCTTTCTATGATGTTGACGGCCCTGTTCCTATGTTGTTGCTTTCTTCCTACGCTTACCTGATCTTCTTGAGGAACTATCACATGCCTGCCATCCACTCTTGAATTCTATCCCTGTGGTGCACAACATTGTGATCGTGTATTCTGGAGGTGTTCTCTGCACCTTCATCTTCTTGTGTGCGCCCCCCATCTGGGTAGATGGTCTCTTAGTCAGGCCTGGTTCTGGTGGATTGGGACTTGGTGTAGTCCCTTGCGTTGCCTTGGCTTGTTCTTGCTGTACTTGGGCCGATTGCGTATTATTCTTCTTTCCCTTCTGGATCCCTGTCTTAGTTGTCCCTTCATTTGTCTGATTTGCTTTGTTCTGGCCCGTCCTTCGTTCCTTGGGAACTGGGATTTCCTTAATATATGTTTCTTCTTTCCCTGTCTCCTCTTATGTTGTCCCTGCAGGTATGTCTTGGGTGAGGAATGGGATCTTCCAGTCATATTCCCAATCTTTGATAACCATATCGATGTCACCTTCCGTGATGCAGTAGCATAATTATAGCCACTGTTTATTGGGGTCCTTCCACGCCTGTATCCACATTGCATGTCGAGTGGCCTTGAAGTTGGCAATGTCCCGATAGTGCGCGAAAACCTGTGGCATTATTCTCCATAGATTGGAGATGGCCTCTTATAGGTCGCAAAGGTATCCTTCGAATACAATTGTTTTTATATTCATGTGCTTGGCATTTGACGCAGCGCCCTATGATAAATATCTCGCTCCATGATTCATCATGGGTCTGGTGGCGAAAAATGTGTTATTCAGTTCCTTCCATCCCATGATGGCTATCAACATGAGCAACCATGAGTAATAAAATTTGGTTCCTAGATCCTGCGCATCCTTCCAGTCATCCATAAAAAAAATCAAAATATAGGGTGCCCAACTAACTATGGTGCCCTTGACACATTTTGCTGCAACTACGACGACCCCCATCAGGACTTCCTCCTTGCGGCATTTTCTTAGTAGCTTGTAGGCCTTTGCAGCCATTTGTGTCACGGCGTCATTGATCCTCTTGATGATGATTCCTTGTGTTCCCCTGTCAGTGTCGTATTTCTTTTTCATCTCTTTTGTGAGTGCTTTCTCCTTTGTTTTGTCGTCGAGAAATTGCATGGGATCCATGCCCCAGGATGGAAACCCTATGATGTGCTCAATGAGCTCTACTTCTATTGAGACGATCTTGTCCAACAATATATCCCCGCCATGTGTGATTGCTAACAGTTGTTTGACGCAACTGCTTGTGTACTGTCCTCTGCCAAAGTGTGGTAGCTCTAGCAGACCTAAAATCCCCATTTTTTCGAATCCCGCTGCCCACTGGAGTGGTTGGTTAATTGGTTCCCCAAATGTATATAGACGCAGAGTCTGTAGGTATACTCTTTTTGCAAACTCCAGGAACTTGTCTGTGTATGTTATATCATGGTCCGAGTATTTTAGCTTCTCGACATGACCCATAAAGTCTAATTTCACTCGTACCCCTTCTAGTATACACGACAAAACAATGGCTATGACGAGTTGCTTTCATGGTGACATAGCTACCTGCTACTTATCCGTTTTCAGTAGCAGATGACTCAAGGCTCCAGCCTCCTATGCTCGTACGTCAGAAAACCATTCTATTCATCCCGTGACATCTTCCATTGTTCCTTCCCGTGGGTGCTATAACATGGTTGTTTCAGACTCGTCTGGCTCAACTGTTGTTTCTTGATTTGTAGTCGTCCCATTGACTCTCGGAGCTCCTTTAGGGTTCTCTGGTTGCGCTAGGCTACATGTGCCCTGGTTCTGTTGCTCTTCTTCTTCTGTCGACATATCCACATTCACACCCTTAGGTGTTGGCTGTTGGGTTTCTTCTACCATGGGTGTGGGGTTCATCGGTGTTGTATCTAGTGAAGGGAGTTTTTCGACATTGACGATCTATGGCAGTTGTTTTTCGCTTTCCTGCGATTGTACCTATGCCCTGGTTCTAATTCTGGAGTGTCGAGCAGTTTGGGTTGAATTGGTTTGTTTTGGTGGTGCCATGGTGATGATTTTCGATCACTCGTTGAGTTCAATGGTCTATGAATGCTCTGTAAACTTGGTTTTTTGTTGTGTATGTGCTCTCTCTCTCTGTCTCTTTTCCAGTCTCGCAATAAACTATTTTCTCCCGCGTCCATGCTTTGTATGGGCATCGTATGAAACTTGTCGAAGACGCTACCTTTATTATGGATTCAATAAACCTCTGGTTCCTTTGTACTTTCCATAACTCTCCCTCATCGTCTTCAGTTGGCATGATTAATGCGGCATCCCGTCGGTCCTTTCCGACATTCAATTCTACATTTCTTCGCCGTTTCGTATTTCTTTTGTCGTCGTTACTTTTCCCTCTTGTTTCCCTTTTAACCTGGCCATTGGACTTGTCCTCGTTGAATTAGTATTCCTAAGTGTGTGTGCTTCTTATCCTTTTGGAACACTGTACCTCTGTTGGTATTGTTTAATACCCTGTTGTTGTTTTTTTCTTTTTTCTTTTTTATTTATTTTTATTGCGCGGTGACTTTTCAAGTTGTGGGTGGTCGACTGTCCTTGTAAAACTTCAGTCAGATTTCATTGATCATCCCTCTGAGTTATGTGCCCGCTAAGTATTTCAATTGTACAGCTCCCCCATCTATGACAGTTTTTACTTCGTACGTTCCTAACCAATGCATTATGAGTTTTCCTAGGTGTTGAATGGATTTGTTCTCATATATCAACACTAAATCTCCTTTCTTGAAAGTTTTCTTCTTGATGTGTCTGTCATGCCAAGATTTGTCCCTTGATTTCTAAACTTGTTGGTGGAACCCTGCTAGGATATGGTCTTCCTCCATGGTCATTAACTGATTTAGTCTCTCATGTACTGTGCCTACGTGCAAACTGGGTACCAGAAGTTCTAATGGCACCACTGCTTCTTGGACATATACTAGTTTAAATGGTGTGTACCCTATCAAATTCTTGCACATAGTCCTGTAGTCCCACAATACTACTCGTAATTTTAGGTCCCAGTCATCCCTGTTGACATTACAGATCTTTGTCAATGCATTCTCAAGAATTTTTTTAAATGATTCTATTGTGCCATTTTCTTGTGGGTGATATGGTGTGCTTTTCTGATGATGGACTTCAAACTCTTCGGTCGTAGTGTTGATAGTGCAGTTAATGAATTGCGTGCCTTAGTTGCTCATCAAAACTCTCAGGAACCCAAATCTAGTGATTACTTGTTCAAATAGAAAGGGTGTTATTGTTTATGTGTTGCAATCCTTCACTGGTGTTTCTTCCGCTCATCTTGAGAGGAATTATGTTGTGGTGATAATGTACCTTGCTCCTGTTCTTTTTTCTAGTGGGTTGATTGGTCCCACAAAGTCTATTGCCCACTTATCGAATGCATGCAACGTTCCCTGTGGTTGTAATGGCATCTCACCCCTTCTATTGGTTTTACCAATACTTTGATAGACATCACATCTCTGATAGTACTGCTTTGAGTCTTTGTGAATGGTCGGCCACCATAGTCCTGCGCACAATACCTTCTGCACAGTATATTTTCCTGTGTAATGTTCTCCTGTTATTCCCTCATGGGATTCTGTTAAAACACTTGGTATTTCATGTTCTAGCACATATCTTCGCAAGATGCTATCCACACCCATTTTCTATAAGTTTCCTAATATCAGTTGATAGTCTACAACTCGGACTACCAGGTTTTTCTTCTGCGCGGTGTTATATTCATGCGACGTAGTACATGTGCCCAAGTAGTGAATGATATCTGCAAAGTATTCATCAGCGATCTGGACTGAAAAATAATTGTGCGTCCGGGAAGTTGTCCTCTAGATTCATAGGTTCTTCTCCGTTTATGACCCTTGATAGGTGGTCAGGTCCTGCATTCAATTTTCCTGGCTTGACTATTACTTCAAAGTCAAATTCTTGAAATAGTAGTAACCATTGACAGATTCTCCCCCCCAACACTGTTTCGTTGACTAGGTATTTAAGGGTTGAGTGATCTGTGAACATATTAAATTTTTTTCCCAATAAGTAATGTCTGAACTTCTGCAGTGCGTAGACCATAGGTAGGCCTTCTCTCTCTGTGGTGTTATAGTTCTATTCTGATTTTGATAGCTTTCTACTCACAAATGTTATAGGGTGATCCAAATCCCTCGCTCCTGGTTGTGCCAAGATAGCTCCTAGTGCTATGGATTATGTTTCTACATGTACGTTGAATGTCTTCTCCCAGTCTAGAAATATTAGTATTGGCGCGGTGAGCATCTTTTCTTTTAGTGTATCCAGACCGTGTCGGAAATTGTCGTTCCATTGAAACTTTGTATCTTTTCTTAACATTTTTTCCATTGGCGTGGTAATCTGTGTGTATCCTTTGATAAAATTTCTATAGTATCTTGTGTGTCCCAATGTCGCTCTTAGTTGACAGAGTTTTTTTGGTGGTGGGAAGTTAACTATTACTGCAATCTTTGCAGGATCTACTAATAGGCCTTGTTTGCATACTATATGGCCCAATAGTATCCCAAACGATGTTCCAAATATACATTTTTTATGTTTAATGATATCTGGCACTACCTGCATCTTTCTAACATCAGTCATAAGACCTCTACATGGTCTTTCAACAAACTATAGACGATCCAATCGTCCAAGTATACCTCTAGAAACCGATGGATGAATTCCTTAAACATGGTGATGACTACTCTGGAAAATATTGCTAGTGCATTCTTTAGTCCAAATGGCATGACTGTGTACTAGTAGGATCCCCATTCTGTAGCAAACGTGGTCTTGTGTCTGTCTTCCTATGCTATCTTGATATAGTGATATCTTGAGAATCCATCAGTGAATGAGTAAACTTCATGTCCTCCTACATTCTCCAACACTTCATCCGTGAAAGGTGTAGGGAACGTGTCATGTAGGCATGCATCGTTCAACTTCCTCAAGTCGACGCATATCCTTATCCCTCCTTTTTTTTCTCCTGAACTACCATCGGGCTTATCCATTCCGATTTTTCCACTGGTTCTATGATTCCTGCTTCCAGCATCCTATCGATCTCGGCTTTTAATTTCTGCTTATATATCGAGTTCAATCTGTATGGTCATTGTCTGATTGGTCTCTCTTCAGCTCTGAGTGGTATCTTCATTTGTCCTAGCTCTCCTGCTATACCCTTCATCTCCGTAAATGTTGTGGGAAACATGTCGTTGTATTCGCGCAGTAACTTTGTTATGGTTTCTACTGTTTGCTCATCCCAATAATCTCAAATGCTAGCCATTTTGGGATTGTCAATTTTTCCAATGTTGACTTTATTCACCATGATTGGCACAACAATGACTTATGATTCTATAGGTGGGCCCTCCACTTATGTTTCTCCTTCCGTTTCCTTAATCTGAATATCGCACAAATCGTCTTCATGTGGTGCTTCCTCCTGCACATGGTAACAGTTCTTTGACTGCATGTTTGTTCCATTGTTGTTCTTCTGTTATGAGTTCGACTTCTGGTTCCTTGATGAATATCATCCCTCTTATATGTTTAAGAGTTGCATCTATGTTGGGTTTTTCATGCTCGAATGAAAAAATGACTGTAAAATTCTGTTGCAATACCGTCTAGGTCTCAGTTCCTTTGCGTAATTCCTGGTCTATATGCTAGTTCGATGGTATTCCCTCTAGAGTGTGTATGAAGTGATGAGGCCATTCCTCTAGGGGTGCCATTTTCCACAGTGTTCTTCACTTCTCCAAGTGTTTCGCTGGTGCCCCCTGTCCATCATACTTATGTTGCTTAATGTTTTTATGTTCTGCATCAAACCTTATGCACAGTAACTGCCTATATTGGTACCAATATGTGATTGTCTCTTTGTGTGTGTCCCACCATCTTGGATGTGTGGCCTTGAGTGCTATGTCAAGTGATAAAAGTCTTTGATTCTCTAAAACTTCGTCTTCGTACTGTGCCAAGAATATTTCTAGATCGTTTATTCCGTGGAAACTAGGTGGTTCCTTTATCTCCGTGCCTACCCATCTTACTTCGCAGTCTATTCGTGCACATCTTCTCATGGAAACTTTGTGTAGCCTTTGTTTCCAGTTCTTTAAACTGGTATCTGAATCTGTCGCACATAAAGTAATGGTCCGCCAACTGAGTATCCCATATGGAGTTGGGTTCACGTAATCCTCATCGCGCGCTTTTGTTCTATACAACTGGTTGATTTCTTCTAAGTCTAAGCAAGTGGGTTCTCCAAACCTTTCCCCTTCTGATGGGTCTAATGGCGTGATGACCCTGTATTCACCTGACTCAAATGTCATTTTCCATGTCTTCAAATTGATTATGGCTTGGTTTTCAAACTCCCAATCCAAACTAAGTAATGTTGGATATGGTGTTGTGTCGTCCACTATTTCAATCACTTCAAAGTCTTCCTTAGTGCACACTCCATCCAGGTCTATTGTCACTCCTTTTAGTCTACCAATTGGTAGGACTCTGTGTTGGTTTGCTAGTTTCAGTTGAATAGTTGAATGTCCTAATGTGGGCTCTCCCATGCATTTCCATGTATTCTTTGGTAATACATTAACTTCAGATCCTAGATCTAGAATGATGTCTCCAATGTTGAAATATATGATGTTGGCATTTATTCTGAACTCCCTACTTGTTCTTCTCCTTGTATGTAGGTGATTGACGGTTTTTGGCTCTAGTTTTCCTTCTATCTCTATGCTACATATTTCTAATATGTTTTGCAATATTTTGACAGATGATGGATCATTTAATACTTTTACACATGATTGCAAAAATACTTTAATTGTACTTACTTGTCCCATGGGATGCATTTCGTTGGTATGATCCAATAACGGAGGCATCATGTATTCTGGTGTTTCCTTGCTTTGTTGCGCAGTCAAAGTTGATGCATTATCGTCCTTCTGAAATTCTTGGTTGGCTTTCTTAAATATCTCCTTCTCATTCTGCGTATCGAACTGGTTCCTTGGTTCATCATTCTTCTTCACCCACTGGTGTTGTACTGGCTCTTGTTGGACTGTGTCGTTTCCTGTTTTAGCTCCTCTGCGGGTGACTATGTTGATGTTTCATCCTTCATCCCTCACTTCAGTTGAAATCCACTAAACGTTCTGGTTGTTTTGGTTCCTCTTTTCCTAGATTTTTACTAATAGTGTCGGACATTCTTTTGTATCATGGTCTGATGCGTGACAATACATACACGNCTGTAGCCTGCTTGATCTCCGCTCGACACATTATACTGAGACGCCTAATTATACTGTGCAGTATTGTACTAAGTTTTTGATGTGTTGTACTGTGGTTGCGCGGTATTATAGGGTTGTTACGCAGTCTTATACTGTTGCTATGCAATGTTGTATGGGGTTGCAACTTGGTTAAATTATGGCGTGGCTTGCCAAGTCATCATCTCTACCTGCACTCTATATGCATCTGATGTCCTCTCTTGCATCAATTCCATAGTTCTATAATATTTGTCGTCGTGGACCACTGACTTGCAAATGTTGCAATATGAACTCTTTGGGACTGTCTAGTATTTATGCATCATTGGGAAGTGATATGGATCGTGGCCTGGTTTCTTTCAGATTTCACTCCATATTCCTCTTGTTGGTAACGGATTTGGAATTCCCGCTTCCATATACTGCACGAATGTTGGACATTCGTTCTTGTGGTGTCCTTCTATCTTGCATGTAGTACACCAAATAACTTCTTGTTTGTCCTTACTTTTATTTTGGTTTAGTTGGAACGTTAAGTTCTTAAAATCCTCCTTCAATTCTTCAATGGCTAGATCTGTCTGTTGATATTGTTTTTATTCCAGTTGCAGGGTTGCCTGCAGAGCCTCTGCCTGCATCTGAAAAGTATGTTGTCGCAATGGATATTTTAAGTGTGGTAATAGTGAATTGAAAAGCATGTGTCTATGTTGCATATCGGTCATGAGATATTTCAACTTTCTCTTCATTCACTTGAATATCTGGTCAATATCCCATACAGATTCTCCCAATTTCTGTCTAATTTCGATCATCTCATTCATATACTGATCTTCTGAACTTGACTTCTGGAACTCGTTTATCATCAATTTATTGATGTCTGCAATTGTTCTAGTTGTCCCTGGTGGTTTTTTTGTAGCTAAAATCATATACCAATCCAGTGTGTGATCCATTAATGTAATCGCTAGCTGTGCAAGTTTAGTATCTTCGTCTGTGATATATTTTTCTTCCCAAATATTCTCACAGATGAACAAATGTTTCTATGGGTCCTCTATCGCTTCTCCTTTAAATTGTGGTAGCCTAATGGTGGGATCGTGTCCTACCATTCTGAACGTTGAACTACTACCTCCGCGCGATGTATATACTTGACTAGTGCTGCCTGAACTGGCTCCTCTGGTTGTTGTTCCTTGTGTATATGTACTTCGTATTGTCTTTCTTCTCCTGAAATCCAGTTGTCTAAACGGTGGTGTTCTCTTTGGTGTATTAGTCGCACATGGGTTTATGGGTTCCACGCTGACATTAATATGGATAGGATTTTTTCCTTCTCTTCCCATTCTTGGACCTCTTGTCTTCCTCTCATATGTTGCACGCATGATTTCCTCAATCTACTCCACATCCCAGAGATCCTCTACCTCTTCCTCGTCACTCGCCAAGCCTTCCCTTGCGACTATGACTCTCTTCTTGTTATTCACCTTATATTGGTAGGGTACTCCTCTACGCGTCTTTCCAGTTGTCGCCATGATCCGCTTGATCTGTTCACCATCCATCATGATTGGGTCCAAGGGTTCCTCATTTTGTACCTTATCCTTTCCTCCTTCCATTTCTCCTCTTTCTATCAGTGCTTCCCCCCTTCCCCCATGCACGCAGGGAAATTTAGTTGTTTGAATCCATTCTCATTACACCTTTGTTGTATAGCAATATCTTGATAGAAGTATACAACGATCTAATGTACCTTCCTCGAGGTCCACGTAGAAACTCTTGCTTTGCTGCATTGTACAACTTCATTGTATCTACTACAAACTCTGTTATAAATCCTGCCACAGTACTGTCGAGCCAAAAATCTATTGCGCGGGTGAATTTGTTGTTCACCTACAGTAACTGCTCAATCTGTACTGGGGTCCACTCTAACTGTCGGATTCGGTTCATGGTTTGGTTATCCTTCAACCTTAGTATCCACTCCTGAAATAAGTGTGGAAAATCACAGAAAACAACTTCATGAAAATCAGTAAACACGTATTTCTCCATATATTTGTGGGGTGTTACTCTAGCGTTTATGTTATTTTTCTATGCAAACTCCAGCTCTTTCATTCTTAGCCATCTTTCCATCTCGAATTTTGTGGGATTCCATGGTATTAACATCCCCTGCCAGTGGTTCATTTTTGCTTTAATATTTTCTCGATTTTCCTCCCGCCGATCTTACGTATCTTTTACCAGGTCTTCAACATATCTCATCTACTCAATCCTCTTATGTTCCTACCAACAACAATGGAACCATTTATTGGTTTACTACTTATTTATATCATGTCTAAGTTCATATTGAGTGACCCAGGGTTCATGTTTATTCGAGGGTCCAACAAAGCCTCTAAAACTATCGACCCTCATAGTAAACTAGAAGGCAACATAGCACACAAGGTGCACTGCATCATCTCACTCGAGATAGTCTTAATGGGTGGCTACAATACTCATGTGTTTGCATCCTAGGATTAAGTGGAGAATCTGAGAACTGTATGTTGAAAGTGCTATTGTAATTTATCAACACAATACACCATTATTTATGATTATGCATGAAATATAACATCTTATTCAATCAGCATAACAATATCTACTAAAGAGGACAAAGGAACACATGCACTTAATCATACGACACAGGTTTTACCGTGGTTCACCCCCTCCTGGGATATGCCCACAAAGCTCTGGCTCTTAGCTCTTTTATTATAATAGTTATTAACTACAGTGTCGCGCTCTTTACAACTATTATTAGTCAGGTTAAGTTCTCTTATGAGGCGCTCTAGATCACACTAGTCTCCTCAGCCTACTGTTAGCACTCTGTAATTTGCCCAAGGCTTTGGAGGCAGTCACAGAGGCAACATCAAAACCACTTCGAGTCTTGGATCTATCCCTCCAAGAATCAGAGAGGGATCTCTTTGTTTGATATAGATTTGTTTGAATAGATATCAGGCTAGCTAATGAGTTCAGAGTTTGGTTTTTAGATTTGAGGTGTTTGGCTGAAAGGACAACTTTAGAATCGCATTGGGCTATGGGGTGTGTGACAAGTTTGAAATCAAACATATATTTACAAGGTATTTCCACAGAGCAATTTAATGCAAACGTTGGATCCTTTTAAAGTAAAGAGGTGTACAGCAGAAGCAGAGGAGATGGTCAATCACAATAACAAAGAATTTAATAATTTCATCATTGTAATATCGGAAGAAAACATTAAGATTTTAAAAGCTCGACACAGAGTATCAAAGATAAATTATGTGATAAATCTCCTTTTAAAAATACGAGAAAGAAAACATAATGATGACTGAGTAGAATCACATTTGACAAAGAAATAAGACTTCACCAATCGTCAACACGCAGGAATCCTGTGAAAAAGTCCCTTTTATTGTTGATGAATTTGAAAAATATTACAAAGAACAACCTTCTTGGGAGAAAGAATCAACCCCTACTCTATTAAAAACATGGATATAAATAAAAATTACAATCCTTAGGCTCAGGAGACCAGATTCGATCCTTCTGGCCGAAAATAGCAAGTAAATCCCAAAGATCTGGCACTGCAAATTTGGCCGAATCTGCTGAAAATAGGGGTAGGCTCAGACATATGTTTCTATTCAACGCTGACACCTAGGAAAAAAATGAAGGAGGTTATTTTATATGAGCATGTTATGGACAAAAACCTTTTTTGGTTTCTCCAAATTCGCCTCCATCTTGCCGAAACAGCTCCGGCAAAATCAGGATTGTAACAGAAAAATGAAAAACTAGAAAAATAGGGCTCCAAGATGGATTCGATTCTCCCTACTCATGGCACCTGTGAAAAATCTGGAAGAGGTTTTTGTTCTTCAACCCATGACGAACAAAAAAAATATCTATTTTTTAAAATACGTCTCCGTTTTCGTGGAATCACCTTCGAAAGATGACATGTTGAACAGGCAAAAATAGACGATTTAAAAAAAAATGGGGAAAGCGGTTTTTTTCTGGGGATAGGTGGTATTTTGAACCCCCCTGAGGTGGTAAGCGGTTTTGGGGGGGGGGTCTGCTGGCTTGCAGATCTTCCAAGTGTCCGGGAGTGGTTTTAGTAAACAACGCATATCGGACCCCCCTGAGCTGATGGGACGTGAGG
>JASDQU010585633.1:15422-38706 GCA_032191745.1 Picea mariana | reverse complement strand
TTGTGTTTATTTGTGTTTTATTCGTTTTTATTTTTATTATATTTTGTTACAGATGTTTTTAATATATGTGGTTAATTAAATATGTTTTTAATATGTTTTATAATTTGTTTTTTAATTAATTTAAATTAATCAAACATTAACCTAATTACTAACCTAAGCAATTAAATTAATTAGACTAAGTTAATAATTAATTAATAATCAATTAATCTAATCATTATTTTATTTTTAATTATCCTATTTAAAACAACTTTATTAGGCTAACAAGCATTAGAAAATGCCACTAACCCTTTAATATTATTCGTTTATTATCCTAAGTTTGTTTATTCATGCAGGGACGAGCGACGGGCGAGCTGTGGTCAACGGGACAAATGGGCAAGGGAGTGAGGGTGCAGAGGTGGATGAAGGATGCAGTAGGGTGATGAAGGATCAGGCGAAACAGATGGAGGGGAAAAAGGCATCAACCGAGCCAGATGTCTTCAACACGGGAGCAACGCCAAATCAGCAGCCAAAGAATCGAGTTACCTATGATTATAGGTCCCCAACACCTGCGATCCAACCCTCGAGATTTTATTTCCCCTGTCCTCTCTAGCTCAACAACTTACAAAAATATGTCATACAAAAAAATATTACATAGCATCTGCTTCCTCACATCCAAATAACCAAAAACAACCACACGCTATGAGACCTAGTTTTATATATTTATACGTTCCTGGCTCTTCAGCTATTACAATACATTGCAAAAACCCTAACCCTAACGTTGTTAGGCCTTCAATGCATGCGCGCATGCTGCTTTTCTTTCCAGCTGTCACTTTCCTCGTGCATGCCTTATTTCCCAAAATATCCTTTCTTTCCGCTTTGGCCTGCTTCCAACACACACCAATATTTTGACGTGGTAAAACCCCTATGGGGAAACATCCACGGCCCCAGCCAATGTGGCCACTTAGATAAATTTATTAATGCAAAAGAAAAAGATTACAGAGATATTTACAAGAGAGTTTCTCACAATCGATCATCATAAAATGACCCTCCATGCTCTTTAAATAGAGATCATGGACCAATTGAGTGTTAAGCCACGAATCAATGTAGCCATTAAGATTGAGGATAATATGAATGGTTAGATCACTCTAGGTCGGGAACATATCGTGACTATCAGATTTCTTGAATAGAAATGCATACTAAAGAAACACACTAAGAAACAAACTTTTACCTAACGACACATTAGACCAATTAGATCTTAACTAAATCATAAGTGTCTAAATATCCTAACATAAACACAATGGCCTTCTTCACTTCTTATGAACCCTTGTCCCACATCATAATTATCAAACCATTGGTGACATTGTCTCTTCAATTGAAACACCATGTATTCTCTCCCTTCTACCACAAATTCTCCCAATTGCTTCATGAAGATTTATTCTTTAATCTCACCATGAAGAAATGTAGACTTTACATATAATTTTTCTACTTCCAAATCATCAGCAACTACTAATGTCGACAACAACCTAATAGATTCCAACTTGGTCACTAGAGAGAAGGTCTCCTCACACTCAACACCCTCTACTTTCCAAGTATCCCTTTGATACCAAAAAAAACTTATACCACTCCTTAGAACATGTTGAGGCGACAACAACCCCCCTTTTCTTTTGCTTTTACAAGAAAAAGGAAATGCCCCCCTTACTAAAATCTGAATTCTAATGCCTAATCCTCTACTACTTGAACTTAATATTAATTCTTTATCTACCTTGAGGGAGTTGCGATTTTGATCCTGATTAATGATTTTGTTTGATGGAGGTTGAGTATTTCTTTTTATCCTTTATGTCTTCATGATGCTTCTTGACCTATGATGTTTCGTTGACATTTGTATGATGGAATTAATATATTATCTTTGGACCTTTTGCAGATTCTGAAGTGCTTGATGATCCTATGTGGTTGTGGGGTTTGATGTTCTATTGATTGTATTGGATGAGTTTTTTTTTCAATATTTTCTGAATGGCTAATTCAAAATATGTGTCCTCTTGCTTACATCATGTGCTTAATATCTTCAATCTTTATGCTCTCATATATGATCACACTCTTTAGTTTCAGAATCTTAGCTTCAGTTACACAATAATTAATCCTTCTCTTGAGTTTGAGACTTGGCACATGCAATTTTCAAGAAATTTATCTAAAGCCATCCATGATTATCTTTCAATAGACCCAAAACTAATTTTTATTTTTTCTTGAAGGCAGAAAATAATTTTTTTATTGTGTATCGGCAAGCGTCCTTTTAATCACATAACTGATATAATATTTTTTATCGTTTCAAGAGCAAGTACACAGGGCCACTTCATTTACGTGACAACTCCATCCTTGAGATGCATGTGAGGGAATCCCTTGATCCTTATCTAGAACCTTGACCATGATCCCTACCAAAATTCCCCTTATCAGAGAAGCAAATTACCTTGTATTGCAGTTTCCTCGAGTTCCTAAGCTCCCAAGGCTATTGAATCCACCTTTCCTGCAGGCCTATCCTCGAGCCTCATCGGATTGATCTCTACTGGGTTCCTCTTTCGGCCTTCCCTCTCCCTAAAAACCTAGTCTGAAATCCCATTGAGTTTCTTGATTGTAGGACCTTCTCGTGTTGTCTTCCATTGCTTGTAGATTATCTGTCACAATCAGTATCACACATTGTGGTATTTCATAAGGACATATTCCTTAACCTGGTCGTATTCCCTATCTTTGCAATATTAGCAGGTCTTCCCTCTAATATGTTCATCTTGACTAGATTGGCATGTGTCCTACGTCTGGTTGGCATCGATACCCTCTTACCATTCGTCATTATTTGTAACGTTTATTTGTCATAGAAGGTGTCGTCTTCATCCCCTTGGTTGTTGTAACATACCCGAACTCCTAACCTCTCATAGTTAGGTGAGGTGTTAAAGTTTCACCTTCTTTTCTTTGATTATTTTCTATAAAAAAATCTCATAGTTGGATTTTGCTCATCAAAATATTTCCAACAGCTGTAACCATACTCAAATCCGAGCTCCGGATCAAAATTTATGACATCCTAAAGTTCCAAGGCCTTCATTCACCTTTTCCATGTCATTTCCATGTGGCATCCACATGGCTCCTTATCACTTGTGCCATCTGACGTGGCACTAACATGTATGCTAGCATGGCACCTGCCACCTAGCCAGTCAGACCCACATTTAATCTTGGAGTCCTCTTCATTGTCATAATTCATCCACTCCAAATGGCTAGACTTGGAGTATCTCCAAATTTAATTCTTAGGTTGGCTCACTTTATGAGCTTTGCCATGAATTTTGGATTAGCTATGTGGGTCACCTTCATTGGTGGTATTATTATTTTCACGCAGGTCCCAAATTCATTTTTTTGTTTTGTATACTATAAAAATGTTGTGGTCAAATATATGAATGAATATGATATGTAAACTATCATGGATATTTCACTATAATAGTTCTTCACAACATATCTGATAAATAACTAAAATTTTTATTATTAAGGTTATTTTTCCTTTAGATTTCCATAATATTTAGTTACTAACTTTTATGCTTATGCATGAAATGGATAAAATGAAAAAAATAGAGAACAATAAAATACAATCACACCATACAAAAATAAACACACAAGACATGACCTGGGAAACCCAATACGGGAGAAAACGCAGCTAGAAGGTGAGGTTGCTCTACTCTCTTTTATCTGGTATAGAAATCATGCAAGTAAAAATAAAGAGGCACTCTCTGTGGAGTTTCATTTGACATGTGTCATGTATGGATACTACAAAATCTATCCTCCTCTATTATGCTCACATAATACCAGTCTCAGATGTTTTTCTCAGCTATAAAACAAGATACAATGCAAAAGAATGGAACCCCTTCTCTTCCTAGTGGTCTGGTATTTAACATAGCCTGATAGCCATCTAGGGGTAGGGTTTTGACTTCCTCAATCTTAAGTTATGTTAAGGTTTTGGACCTTATATAACGTTATTATAAAATACACTACATGGATATCCACACGCGTCTAAGTAATGGAGTTTGACGTGGCATCCACTCACACCATTGTCATCAATACGGTGGGTCAAATTGCGAGAGACATTAATTTCTCATATGAACTCTGATTGATGAATGATATGCATCGTTGGAAAGGTATCAGTTTGTAGAATATAGAATATTCCTTCATGGTAATGTTTGGACCAAAGAAAGTGTCGTTTGATGCCTCAAAATGGCTCTGGAATATTTCAGACAGTTTTTTGGACCCAATTTTCCAAATTTGGACCAGCTGTCGAAATGGCTCTGCAAGTTGATTTCTCCAATTTTCCCACGCAAAAAGTACTGAGACATATGAAAAATAATATAATGATCTAATCCGAATCAGGATGTATCAATCAAATATGTTTTTTTTAGTGTTTTTCCCTCTGAATGTAGAAATCTACCCAAGCCCCAGTTTAGAAATATGTAGGGAAAAATGTTGCTTGCCTACTTTTCCGTGGTATCTGTGTTGGGGGAGAATTTGTGTAGCAACATTTTCTCTAACACATTATTAGTCTTCTAACTCTTATGTTAAGAATATTTAGCTGGAGTTGTTGGTACTCTTTTTTGGTGTTTACACTGTCCAATTTAATGATTTTCACTCCAATCACAATGAATGTAAGTTCTCCTTATTTTTCCCTATTTAGTTTCTTAGGATCACAAATACTTGATTCTTAATTTTATGAGAATTGAATGATATTTTAGTTTATCAGGGATATCAACTTTTATTGTGTTTTGTATAGATATGGGACAATCTTCTATGAATATTCCAATGGCAATCATTGTTTTTTTTTTAAGTAAGAGGTATTGTATATTAAGGTCCTGCCAAAACCATATATGTGTTCCAAATTACATTCATAGTCATACTGGACTCACTGGACTGCCCCAACAGAGGGGAAACCAGTCTAGCCAGCATAGGATTTACGCAAAACAGTTCTAAAACTAAGACATAAAAGGTTTGGATGAACTGTTCTTCCATTGGAACTTAACTGAAACTAACAGGCTACGCATAAAAACAAACTTAAACACCTGGCTTTAAGTTTCCCGGGTGCGCGGCAGAGAGGTCCCCTAGCCAAGGTTCCTCCTCAATGTAAATCATCCCCGTAGCCCATATCACCTCACCTTTTACACTATCCATAGCGCCCTTGGCATCTGTCTGAACTGCGCTCAAACCTGGCTTTAGGTTTTCCGGGTGTGCGGCAGAGAGGTCCCCCGGCCAAGGTTCCTCCTCGATGTAAGTTGGCCCCATAGCCCATATCACCTCGCCTTTCACACTGTCCATAGTTCCCTCGTCATCTGTCATCTCCTCCTGCCGCGGTCGAATTTCCAAGTCTTCCTTCGCTCGATGTTCCTTGGTACCTCCCTCACTGGTTGTTGTACGAGGCATCTCTTCTGAGGTCGCTTCATCCGGGTGAGAGGGGAAGGCCTCGCGCATGGAGGCAAGGAGTTGAAGGAGGGTGGTAACCTTATCATCTGTGGACTGCAAGCGGAAGTGGAGGTCCTCCACCCCCCGGCGAAGTTCAAATACCAGGCCATCGATAATGTCTAAGCTATCTTGGAGCTGCATACCAATGTAGGAGTCGGAAGGCTGGTGATCAGAGTTCCCTGGCTGACGGGGACGAAGGGGTGCTCCTGGAAAACTTCGGGGGAAATCAGCGATTAGCAACGGGTCCTGTACATGCATGGAGGAGGTGAAACAGAGACGTGAGGGAGCCTCCATCGTCCAAGGGACAATTGCCAAAGAGTGCAATTGCGAAGCCAGCGGGGAAGGGTCAGGCTATATGGGAAGTGAAGAGTGGATGGAGGGTGAACCAGGAGGTGAGAGTGAGGGTCTGCGAGGCTTCCATGGGGAGCCCCGCCTCGGCCTCCCTCTTGGGCGTGGCATTGGACTGTTCGAAGATGCAAGGTGCAACGAACGGAAGTGGAGTGCGTGGTGACAGAAGAGGCTGAACAAGAGCCGAAGGAAGCAAGGCGTATTAGTCCAAGATCGTGAAGGGAGAAGCCCTTCGCTCTTTGGCCAGAGACGGGAGCGGTGCATCTGTAGCAGAGCCATGCTATGGCGGTAGAAGTAGAGGGGGGGGGGCGCAAATGAACATTTACATCGACTGAGGTGTGGTTNAAGAGCCGAAGGAAGCAAGGCGTATTAGTCCAAGATCGTGAAGGGAGAAGCCCTTCGCTCTTTGGCCAGAGACGGGAGCGGTGCATCTGTAGCAGAGCCATGCTATGGCGGTAGAAGTAGAGGGGGGGGGCGCAAATGAACATTTACATCGACTGAGGTGTGGTTTAATGCTGGAGGGGGGTGATGGCCGTCGGCACGAGCCCGTCACATGGCCCCGTGCCTAGTGGGCTAGTGCCGACCTCCTTCGCTTGCCAAGTGTGTTCCAATATCACCCCATCTGAGGGATGGTCTACCAAATCAGCCTTGCAGATGCATCGTTGGAGGATCAGGTGATCAGGGTCCATGTCTGCATTGCAAAGAAGTTCTGGTTCGCTCCAAGTGGTGCCCAAATTAGCTAGATCATACGCGACTTGATTCGCCTTTCTTCTGATGTGGGATGGGATGATAGCCTGATTCGGATGCAATAAATCTGAGACAAGTTGCAGCCCATGGGAGAGTCTCCAGCTGGGCGTAAGTCTGTCTGGATGCAATCCATTTATCATTCTGCGCAAGAGGTTGATAATGATTTGTGAGTCCCCCTCGATGATTAGCTTGGTGAAGCTGTTTTTTCTGGCTAAGCACAGCCCTTTAATAAGTCCCCAGAGTTCTGTTGCATTGTTCGTTGAGTGCTCGAGGGAGCCTGCATTTATGATCAAGATGTGCCCAAGATGGTCGCGGAAGACGACCCCATATCCTGCAGCATTGGGGTTGCCCTTGGAGGCTCCGTCAAAGTTAAGTTTGATGAAATCCTCCAGGGGAGGAGACCAAGAGGAGGGACTTCGAAGCGCAGAAGAGCAGATTATGGGTGCTGGAATAGAGGGAAGTGACACCCAATGCTGAAAGATCGAAAGTTCAGAGGGCGAGCCTTTCAGATCTGCCTCAGACGATCTTTGGATTTGGACCGTTTCCAAGATATTACTACGGCATAAATGCCAGCACTGTTGCTATGGGAGGGATTTGCCTTTGAAAATTCTCCTGTTCCTTTCCTTCCAGGTCTGCCAAAGAATAAAGCCTGGGAGGAGTTGCCAAATGAGATTTAAGAGGGGGGACTGGAAAGCTCCGTCCCTCCAGTTCGTTATGGTCACCAGGATGCTTTCCCTATTGCGGTCCGAAGTGCGCATGATAAGCGCCGCTTGATCCCAGACTTGGGCAGTGTAGGGACAGGTATTGAGGAGATGGTTAATAGTTTCCTCTGCTTCTCCACATAGAATGCATATTGAAGGCCCCACAAAACCGTGTTTCATTAGATTATCCCAAGTCAGGATGCTTGAGTGGAGAACGAGCCAAAGGAAGAGGGTGATTTTTGGCCAGTGTTTGAGATTCCATAGTTTGTGCCAAGTTGTCATATCCATGATGGGGTCTGATCTAATCTTTACCAGGTAGGCTTCCTGCGTGCTGAACGTGCCTTGCGGTCGGTATCCCCATCTGAGGATATCGTCCCCCTCAATTTTGGCAATTTTCCTTTTGGCCATCTCCTTATGCCAGGGTTCCAAGTCCACGTGTGCCCCCAGAGTGATGTGTTCCCTGTCCAAATGCCAGCAACGCCATGTGTCCTCCTGGGTAGTGTCCTGCCAGTAGTCAGCGACTGTTGTCAGGCCTGCTTAAATAGCTTGGGGGCAAATGTCTCTCGCCCATTCCTCCGTGTCCAGGACTGACCATTGTTGCAAGGAATCTCACTAGAAAAGGGTTGTTTCCCCATTCCGGATTTCCCAAAAGGCATGCTGAGTCACCAGTTGTCTATTCTGCTTGGCCGCAGTCCAAATTAAAGAGCCCGGGATGTCCCCATTCCACCTGATTAGGTTCCTCTCGGCCACATTTGAGGTATACTTCTTTCTCCAAAGTCTAGCCCAGAGGTCCTTGGGATGTTTTAACCAACGCCACCATACTTTTGCACTGAGAACCTTGTTCATGATGAAGGGGTCTCTCAGACCCAGGCCTCCTTGCTCCTTTGGGCGACAGATATTATCCCAGCTGACCAGCGCCATCTTCTTCCCTGTGTTGAGACTGTGCCAAATGAAGTTTCTTTGTAAGCTTTTGATGGTTGTGAGGACGAACCTGGGGGCAGCCAGCGTTGAGAAAGAGTAAATCGGGAGGGCCTGGAGAACAGTTCGGAGGAGAGTGAGCCGACTAGGAAGGTTTAAGACTCGAAAGGTCCAGGAATATAGCCTTTTTGTAAAGGAAGCGAGTAGATGCTTCTAGGAGGAGTTCTAAAGAGCATTATCAATTAGGGGGATTCCCAGGTATTTGGACGGAAGGGAGCTTCTGGTGAAACCTAAGACCTCGGAGATATGACGCTGGATAGGAGAGGGTGTATTGAAGAAGAAGATTTGGGATTTTTCCTTATTGCAATCCAGGCCCGAGGTGTCTGAGAAGAAATGGAGAATCTCCAGGATAGAGTTGGCCTTGCGAACCGTTTGTCTGCCCATCAAGAGGGTATCGTCCACAAACTGGTTGTGCGAAATAGGGGGAGAGATACCATGCAAGGGTAAACCTGTCAGAAGGTTATTCTCGACTGTGGCATGAATCGAGCGGCTGAGACCTTCGGCCAGTATGATGAAAAGGAAGGGGAAGAGAGGATCCCCCTCTCTAATTCCTCTTGAGGGGGAGAAGGGTCGAGAGGGGACACCGTTGATGAGCAGTGAAAAGAAGGCCATGGAGGTAAGATTCATTATCCAGCTCACCCAGCTCTGATCAAAGCTAAAAGCTAAGAGCATTTCTCGCATAAAGTCCCAACTTATCTTATCAAAGGCTTTAGAGAGGTCTAACTTAAGGAGCATACCTAGATTTTTGGTCTTTTGCAGAGAGTGTATCACTTCATGAGCCAAGATAATGTTGTCCAAGATCTGTCTACCCTCCACATATCCTGATTGTTCTGGGGATATGATTGATGGTAGGATAGGCTTGAATCTCCTGGCTATCACTTTTGTGAGGAGTTTGTAAATGACATTGCACAGGGCTATAGGCCTGAACTTCTTGGGATGATGTGCCTTCCCTTCTTTAGGAACTAAGGTGAGGAAAGTAGCATTGAGGGCCTGGAGGACTTGACCAGTGGCTCTGGAGTCTTCCAAAATTTCCCATACCTCTGTTCTGATCATTGGCCAGCAATGATGGAAAAAATAATTGGTGAATCCATCAGGGCCCGGAGCCTTGCACTTAGGTGTGTTCTGGAGTGCCTCGTCCACTTCCTCGATTGTGATGGGTCAGAGCAACACTGAGTTCTGTTCCTGGGTGACTAGGGCTGGCACATTCCATGTAATTTTATTGATGGCCTCATGCCTGTCCGGGAGGGGTTCTGTAAGGAGATTTTGAAAGTAGTCTATCAAGGTCGTCTCCATGTCCTCATGGGAGTGAATGGATTCTCCCTCATCTGAGATAAGATGCGTGATCTTATTGGAGTGTCACCTTTGGATGACAGTTCTGTGAAATAATTTAGTATTGTGCTCTCCTTCCTTTAGCCATTGGACGCGCCATTTTTGCCTCCACAAGATTTCCTCTTGTCTTTTCCTGGCTTCGAGCTGTTGGTTTATTTCTATTTCCTGGGTTTTTAGCTCATCAGTTAACCCATGCGATTTAATTTGATGCTAGATCTCGCCCATTTGTTCCATCAGCTTCTTTTTGGAGTTGAAGATATTGCTGAAGGTATTCTTGTTCCAGAACTTGAGAGTATGTTTGAGGTTCTTTAATCTCTGATAGAATCTGAACATTTTAGATCCATGAGGGATCGCTGCCTCCCTCCACCAATTCTGGATGTTTTCTTGGAAGTCCAGATGGTCAAGCCAAAACTGTTCAAACCTGAAGGGTTTCTTACCAGGTGTGGCCAGGACGTCCATCCATAACTATATGGGACAATGATCTGAGTCGTAAAGGTTCAAAATAGTAGCTTCCATTGTCGTACCTTCCATCAGAAGGGAATCAGAGATGAGGAAACGGTCTAATTTGCAAGCGATTTGGTGTATTCCGGTCCTTCTGTTTGTCCATGTGTAGGTACCATTGGCGGCATCCAGATCAATGAGGTGAAGTTCATCAATGAGGTTGTTGAAATCACCGGAATCTCTTTCCAGTCGTCTTGATCCCCCTTTTTTCTCCTCCAGTCCGTGAATGATGTTGAAATCTCCACCAACAGTCCATTTGTTGTACTGTATTAGAGTAGAAATATAATTCAGGCTTCTGAGGAATGCTTGCTTGTCCCTTGGGCTAGCTAGACCGTATACATTAGTCAGGTATCTGGGCTTGTTTGAGCCTATGCACCTGTAGTCCGCTGTGATGGACCATCTAGTGGTGAATAAATTTTCCAGTATCACTTCATTGGTGTTCCATAGCATGGCCAGTCCCCTGGCCGTACCCATGGCATCAATTGAGGCCACTCTCCCCTACTTCCAGCAGTAGGGAAGAAGCCTATCAATGTCTTCTAAAGTGCATTTTCTTTCCTGCAGCATTATTATGTCTGGTTTTTCTGTCATGATCAGATCCCGTAGCACTTTTTGCTTGCTACGTCCATTGAGGCCTCTGATATTCCAAGAGATGATCTTCATAATTATGGGGTGGTGGGGAGAGGGGGGAAGCTATCCGAGATCAAGTGGATTTGTCCTGAGTTCACCATGTAGTTGCCTATTTCCTGTATGAGCTTGTTAGTAGATTTTCGCCCTGTTTTTTTCTCATCTTTCTGAGCTTTACTTGGGTTTTTTGATTGAGTGCTCTGGATTCCCAAGGCTTTGTTGGCTTGGGCTGAAGATCTGGCTGAGGAGTTAAGAAAGACCTTGTGTACCTTCCTTAGTTGGTCTCTGGGTATGGTGTAGAGTTTTTGCTTCCTGTAAGCATGCTCAAGGTGCTCCAGGTCCACCCCTGCTAGGTCATGCTCCTCCATCTCCATTTTCGTGTCCCCGTCCTCTGTCTCCTATAGTCCTTGCATGTTCTGATCCATGTTTGGGTGAGGGGGATCGGCATCCTTGCCTTGCTGGGGTGTTTTGATTTCTAGGCTTGGGTCTTGAAGTCCCAAGTTCGGGAGAGGTGCGCCTGGGATCAAGGGGGTGGTGTGGTTTTCTGATTGGTCCTGCAATATTGCGAACTTATTGCTAGTAGAAGGATCTTTACTTACTTGGGTTGGTTTCTTTCTTCCTCCTTGTCGTCTTTTCCCTACTGGTTGTATAAAGCCATCCCTGTCTTTGCCTTCCTTGTCTTTGCCACTTTCAGAGTTCCCGTCTTTCTGGACCGTGTTGAGGGGGCATTCCCTGAAAAGATGACCATGTTCATGGCATTTCCTGCATCGGAACGGGATTTGTTCGTAGTCAATGGTTTGAGTCCAGTCTTCATCTTGATATTCCAGTACGATGGATCCTGGGAGCGGCTTAGCTATGTTCAAATACACACAGATTCACGCATAGGAGGTGTAGCGCCGCTGCTTGGTTGCTTCAGAAGATTTGACATAGATGCCAATGGTATTGCCTATGCCGATGAGGACCTCTTCTAGCCAAAACTCCTGTGGAAGAGATTATAGTCAGATCCATACAGGTGCATGAGCAAATTCCTCCTTCTCTGGGCTGAACTTCTCAGTCTAGAACCACAGGAAGAGACCCGCTGAGTTAAAAAATATGCCCCCCCATCAAAGATACAGTTGCGATCCTCAAGGTTATGAAATATGACTGTAAAAAACCCCTTAGATCCTAGTTGTAGCTTCTAATGACCCTTCGGTCTCCACCAATATTGTATCCACTTGATCAGATCCCACTCGGCAAGCCAGAGCCCCAAAAATTTCCCAACTAGGGCATAATCCCTCGTGTACTGTTTTTTCTCTTCTATGTGTGGTGAGCTAATAACATATTTTGGGGCTTGTGGTGCTTGTTGGGCTTGTGGAATGGCAATCATTGTTGTTGCAAATAGGGACCTGGAAAAAATTTAAGTATTACAAACGGTGTCGCTCATACTGTGATCATACAAAATTATAGAAATCTTCATAAGATTTTCTTGTTGGATTTGGCATTGACGTAGTTAGATCCGTTGTGTATAATAGAATGCAAGGCTCTAAAGTCCCTTGTGCATGATGACTCCAACACTCAGGGAAAGGTTTACCTGCAATCCGTTTTGTGTGGAAACTGATAAGACTTCTTTCTAGCACTTTCTACAAAATTCAGGAATGTGGAATTGCAGCCTTTGATGTATACCAATTGTTGGTTCTAAGGTCTGCACCTGACTGCTAAAAGGAAAATCTATGCCACCTATCAGTTTAGAATGATTGTTTCTTTTATTTTTGTGTTGGTTAGTCAGAGGATTATTCTATCAAGACAAAAGGACGGTTGGGTTGGAAGAATGATAGGGATGAGGTTCCTCCTTAGCTGGTGATACACTAATGACAGACCAGTGCAATAATAGAAAAACAGGGGGAAACAACAAAATACTCAATGAATAATCTACTGCAATAGGTTCAATACTTAAAATATTATTTCAAGACATTAAACATATATCAAAAACACAATTACTCCCACAGGTTGCAAATAAAACAAATCGTCACCAAAGCATTAGTTGTTTGACAGGTTGCATATCAGTGAAAACAAGTTATACAATAGCTGAAAGGAAATGAAATGTATGTTGCACAAACCAAAAACTGTATTCAAGATAATAATAAAAACACATAAAGATTTGAATGAAACACTGTCATCAAGAGTATGTTCACCAAGTAGAGAGATTTAATCCATGAATAGAACAGGTCCAACCAGTCTGATGTATTGTTATTCTTTCCCCCAAAAAATACGACCCTTACAATATCCAAAAGCTAACTATTTAAAAGAGTTGCAGAGGCTCTCATCCATAGGGGACTGAGACCTAAATTTAGACAACTGTTCGTAAAACAAATTTTTAACTTCACTAAGAAACTAGACATAATGAGAAAGAGTGGTTCTTATCACACATAGAACACCACTCTTGTATCTAATCTAAGAAATGCGGGAATTAATCAACTAAAATCTATTATTTTCTCTAAGATAGAAACTGATGCATGCGCTAGAGGAACTGAATTGGCCGAAAATAGGCCTCGGAGTGACAGAGTCAAGCTCTATGTTGAACGATGGCATGTCTACAAGTTGTTGGAGGCCACTGGAGATAACCGGCTATATGAGTCACGTTTGTTGAAGTGTTTATGGAACTAGTCTGCATCGACCTGTGACTGAGACTTAACTCTATGTCTTTGTCTAAGATTTCAAAAGCTAAGCGCAGTCTGTCTCGACTGTACTTGACCCTTCTCCTCACTTTCACTGTGATGAATTGGTTGTGAACAGGAAGATGTGGAGGCAGGTGTCCAATAGGAAGACGAGATGAGTGGTTGTGAGGGTAGATGACATGTGAAGACAGATGTCAAAAAGTGAGAGGAGGTGTGAATACGATGGAGTTATTGAGAGTGTGGAGTTGGCGACGTGTAATCAAAGATATAGGTGGCATGTAGAGGGAGGAGGAGTAGATAGGCTGGGAGGTGAGTGGAAGTACAGGTGGCGAAAGGTGAGAGGGGGCGGTATTGAAAAACGATTCGACAAGATTTCGGAGGGGGGGGCAAGCGGTAAGCAGATTAGAGAGGGGGATGTCCGAGTTCTTGAGGAGCCGCCACATTAGGTAGGGCCCACGGTGGGGAAACTACTTTCCTAGACCCCCATCCCCCCCGTCGTTAAAGGAAGAAAGGTTGAGGGGGTTCAAGATGTGATAAGGACCATTGATCTGGAGAGGTGGGCCACCGCCGATGCAGATTAGCATGGGGGTAATCGAAGGAAAAGAGTCGGGTGGCGAGAGGAGCAAGAGTAGTGAGTGGGATGAGTGGACATGACGCAGTGATTTGATTTCATTTAAACACGTGATTGCGGGAGATGTCGAGGGGTGGTTTGGATCTAGACCGCCTTTGGGTCCACAATCCACCACAAGCTACCACGTACCCTTCCAACAATACCATGATTCCAATTGTGGGACCGCTTAGGAAAATTAACGCTCAAGCAATTTGCGTCCCAGCAATGAAGTATGGTCGTCGATCTGATTATGATTTGTGATTCGAGTGATATTTACCTACTGCAAGGATCAATGGTTCTCGTTGACTTGGGATCAATGGCCTAGATTCACTTTGGACTTTCGGGATTCGAGTGCTTTAAATGTGAAACATGAAAAATCTCCCGGAGGAAAATCTCTGAAGTGACGTGGTGGCCTGACGTCATACGATGTCACGATTGTTGATGTGTCATGGAAAGAAGGGTGACACTTGTCACATGGAAATGGGCGAATGACACAACTAAATAAACTTGAATGAATGTCATGTGTCATGATTGATGAGTGCCACGTGTCATGGTTAATGAGTGCCACATGTCGTTGTTGATGGATGGTCCAGATTTACTTTGGGTCTTCGGGAGTCCCTTACTTACTCATCTCTGTTGTTTCCTTCCAGAGTGACATGGCTGCAGAGTGACGTGGTGACCTCATGACACATATCCAAAGAGGCAGATCTGTCGCCACGTGTCGTGATCGATGAACGGTCCAGATTGTCTTCAGAAGTCCGAGTTTCGGGAGTTTCAAATGTGAAGCATGAAAAATCTCCTGGAGGAAAACCTCCGAAGTGAATGATCTCCAGCCGCGTGTCACCGCTGATGGATGGTCCAGATTCACTTCGGGTTTCTAGAATTTATGGCTTCAGGAGTTTCAAATATGAAACTTGAAAAATATCCAGGAGGACAATCTCTGAAGTGAATGCTATGTTGTTGTGTGTCCCCGCTGATGGATGGTCCATATTTTCTTCGGGTCTTCGGTTGTTTGACACTTCGGCTCTTTGGCTCTTCATCTCTTCGACACTTCGGGTCTTTGGGACTTCGGCACTTTGGAATTTATGGACTTAAACCATGAAAATCTCCCAAGGAAAATCTTTGAAGTTATTAGCCAATGCTTATCACTAATTAACTCGAGCTTAAGCCATGTTAAATGCTTTGGGAGTTCGGGAATTCAGATAATTCTTGATGCTAAACTCCACGCGATTTTGCACCCCCAAATGGACAAGAGTTGTTGATCTGATCGGCCTGATGGATCTCTACCATTGAAACTTACCTTGCTCATTTTGACAATCTAAGTTTGAAATCGATCGCTCTGGATTGCTGCATTTGTCTACGATCCTTTCATGTGCATACAAAAATGCTTGGTCGACCTATTGTGAGATCGATCCATGGAAAACATGATGACAAGCAATTCGAACCAAATAGAAGATGTATTTTATCCTTCAAGAAAAAAAAAATAAGAATGTGAAAAGACTCAAACAAGAAAAAGCGAATAAGAACCAAGTCACTCAAAAAATGGGTAAACTAACTTAACCAACCAGAAGAGGAAAAATTGAAGAAGGCATAGGGAAAAAGAGAGGAGAGGCAAGGGTCCAGACCTAGGTTACAACATTGGCTCCAACTGGGGATAGATCATCCTCGTGAGGTGATAGGAATTGTAGATCGATGCCTTGAGATTAAATAACTTCTCTTACCTTCCATCACTTAACCTTGTTTCTGTCTGTCAGCCCTGTGTATCTGTTATTGTGCCTCATCCATGCATTTTATTGAACTTAAAAACTGAAACTACACCCCAGTGCCTTGTTGGGCTATGGAGTATTTATTCATCATGACTAACTAATCAAAATAAAAAAGTAAAGGAAAACATCTATGATTCAAGGGGGACCTTTCCCCATCCTCAAACGAAATAGTGTTTCAGGAAGCGCCCATTTACGGGGCCTCCAAATATCTCTATATCATCTAGGTTATGCAGGATAAATGTGTTGTTGCTTAGAACTTCAACCACCTTAAAAGGGCCAAACCATAGGTTATCAAATTTTCCATGCGTGGACTTGTCATTCTTTCGGGCATCCCACCTCAAAACCATGTCACCTTCCTAAAATTATTCTTCCTGGTTTTCTTCTCAAAGGCTGATTTGATATTTCTCTGGTATGCTTCTGTCCTCCACTCTAGTTCTTCTCTTTTTTGTTGGACTTCCATAATCTAGAAGATTCTTCTTTGGATGTCATTGGGTTCCTCAATCTCCTCCTGCAAGAACTTTAGGACTGGTATACTAAGTTGAGTGGGAAAAGCATCGTCTATGACATAAACAAGCTAGAATGGTGAGGTTTCCAAAGACTTCTTAGTGCTGATTCTGTCAGCCCACAAAACATACCTAAGTTTGGAGTCCCAAAATTTTTTGTTATCAGTCAAGAATTTTTTGATAATCCTGATGAGAGTTGTATTTGATGACTCTACTGACCCATTCCCCTATGGATAATAAGGTGTGGAATGTGTCAAGGAAATGTTGTGATTGCCACAAAAGTCAATCATGTCTTTGGATTTAAATGCTTGGGCATTTTCCATTACTAGCTTGTCGGGGCAACCAAATCTAGCAAAAATATTGGTTTCCTGGAAATTGATGATCACCTTGTCAATGGCATTCCTGGTGGGCACAACCTCAATCCATTTGGTGAAGTAGTCGGTAGAAGTGAGGATCCACTTGGGTTGTCCATTGGAGGGTGTATTTATCTCTTCTATGAAGTCTAACCCCCATTGTTGAAACAGACTACTGGCATTGATAGGTTTTAGGGGTAGTGATAGTAACTTATGTTTCCCTGCAAACATTTGGCATTCATTGCAATCCCTGACAGTAGCAAAAACATCAGATAAAAGGGTGGGCCAATAGTGTCTTTCCCTTAGGATATTGAGATTTGTGGCCTTCCAATGTTGGTGTCCTACACATACTCCTTTATGCATTTCTGATGTGACATGTTCTGCTTAATTTTCATCAAGGCACTTTAACAGGATGCTAGCAGGATCTCTCCATTAAAATATCTGGTTTGAAATGCAGAACTTGATAGCTTTTAACTTGAGAGACCTGGCCTTTGTCTTCTTCACATCTGATGGGCATTCAAAATGTTGTAGAAAATAGATGATGTTTTTATACCAAGGTGAAGAGGAGTAGTTTTCAAATACTTGTAAGTTGTCTTGTCCAAATTGTATGATGGGTGCATCTGATTGGGTTAAGATTTGATGCAATTCTACCATCTTACAATTTGATTCTGACAGAAATTTGGCTAGTCCTTGCCCCTTGATTAGCTTGGTGGGATTTATGTGCAAGTCATACTCCAACAGCTTGACACTCCATTTTCCTCTTTTCCCCTCACTGTCTAGCTAGACCCGAATCTCTTTGGCATTGTTGCTAGGAACAAAGGTTGTTATGCTAGACTGTAGCACATAAACCCTGAAGGCCTTGAGTGATTTGACCAGTGCATAAGCCTACTTCTCTAATATATCATACTTCAACTCAGCATCTCGGAGAGATCTGCTGAAAAAGGTTATTGGTTGCTCATGCCCTTCTTCATTTTTCTACAGCAGTACAACAACAATGGTTTCCTCTGAAGCAAAAGAGAAGATGAAGAAATTTTTGGTGTAGTCAGGGCTAGCCAATACAGGGGCCTCAACTAAAGATTTCTTGATTGTTTGAAAAGTTTCTTTTTCCTCCAAGGACCACTTCATCACATCATCTTTCTTCAACATGTTAGTAATAGGCTTCAAACTTTCAGCAAAATTTGGCACGAAACGTCTGAGGAATTTTATATTAGCAATAAAAGATTGAACAAACTTCTTATTTCTGGGTATCTCAATCTCTTGAATGGCACAAACCCTCGTGGGGCAAATATTTATACCTCTTGTTGATATGATGTGGCCCAGGAGCTTTTCGTCTAGCATGGCAAAGTGAGACTTTCTAGGATTCAAAGAGATTCCATATCTCCTGCATTTCTTGAAAACATGCTCCACGTGCTGCAAATGTTCATCATCAAACTTCAAGAAAATAGTTATGTCATCCAAGTATATAACCATAAATTTTTATTTTTCCCCCACGAAAGATATGTCCATAGCCCTTTGAAAAGTGGACCCTGTGTTCATCAGCCCAAATGGCATCTTGTCATACATGAATGTTCCCCATGGGGTAGTGAATGTTGTTTTTTCTTTATCCTCTTCACAAACTGCTATATGGTTGTAACCAAAGTATCCATCTAACAAGGAAAGTATGTGTGCACCTACCACCCTCTGTAAAATATGATCCATCTTGGGGAGGGGATAATTGTCCTCCAGAGAACACTTGTTGAGATTTCTGAAGTCAACACAAAAGCGTATCTCACTAGTTTTATTCCTTACAGATACTAAGTTGGCCACCCAGTTTGAGTACCTCAGTGGTACAATAATCTTGGCATCCAACATTATTTTCAACTCTTTCACAATTATGGACATTAACATGGGATTAAATTGTGAAATATTTTTCCTAAATGGCTTGGAGCCAGCCTTAAGGGGGATCTTATGCTAGATGATGTTAGTGTCAAATGTCTTCGAATATTCATAGCACCATGCAAAAGTATCAACAAAATTTTTAATTATACTAACATACCTATCGTTTTATTCCATAGATAATGCTTTGGAAAAATTGATGATCTTGGGATTCTCAGTGGTCCCAATATTGAAATCTGTCACCTCTTCTTCTTGATTTTTCATGGCAGACCCTTTGTAAACAACATTATTGTCAAACAACCTTTCCAATGGCACTAGTACTCTTGGAATGTGGTTAGTTTTCAGCTCCACAATATCATGAACAACCACTGTCTTCAACAGATGGGATGCTTGTTGATCTTCCAATTCCTCATCTTCACCTACTTGACTTTCTTGATCAATTGAGATATTGGAGAATTCATCAATCGTGTGTAAAAATATATGCAACTCCAGATCATCACTAAAGACCTTCCATTGTTTCATGTTGTTTGGTATGGTTGTTCTATGTCTTATCTCCACCTGATATTTGATATTTGGGTCAATGGGAGGCCTGAAAGTGATGGAAGCTAAGGCCAAAGAGTCTGCCTTCTGATTCTATTCTTTGGGAATGAAAGAAATGTTAAATGCCAGAAAGAAATTATCAATCAGATCCCATACCATGTTTTTGTATTGCTTGAGCCTTTGTTGCTTAGTTTGATATATGTTCCTCACTTGATTGATGACCAACTCAAAATCACCAAAAAATGCTAAACAATCAATGACCATGTCTTTGGCATCCCTCAATTCCAATACTAGAGCTTCATATTCAGCTATATTATTAGTATTTTAAAACTCTAGCTTGTAAGAGAGGGTTATTACTTCTTTTGCGGGGGAAATGAGGATAATACCTGCACCAGATCCTTCTTTTGATGAATATCCATCGAAATACATCTTCCATACTTTGTTTGACTGACCTGTCGACGATCGATCTCTGTGTTGGCTAACGGGCGTTTCAGGTTCATCATTGTTTAGGTAGAAGTCAGATGAGCCAATCTCATCCTTGATAGCATAAATTGGGTGATTTCTTAGGTTCTAATGGTCACTGAAAATGTAGGCTAACCTTACATCTTTGTATAGCCTCCTATGTTCTCCTCCAAACACATGAATGGTGGCATAAGTGAGGTCCATTTGTAATGATCCTCCAACCTTCTTAGCCCACATTCTAGATAACAGCATACCAAACTTTGGGGAAATGTCTTCTACAACAATGTACATCACTACACTCTTCATCGGTACTTGTGCTATAGAAACAACCATATCCCTTATCAACCCCAGACATTTTACTTTCTTAGAATCAAATGAGTACAGGTCTTGGTAAGGCTTGGTAATCTCCAGACCTAGTTCTTCCATAACAACTTTGGGCATGACATTGTGGGAGGCTCTTGATTCCATAAGGAAGTTATGCATGATATTATCATGGACATTCAGATATATATAGAATGGAGGAGAAGAATCAGAGCCATCTTCAGTGTGTGGACCCACAGTAATGGTTGGTTTTTCATCCTGTAGACTAATGACATCGGAAGATATAATAGAAGGAGTTGGTTGTAGAGCTTTCATGATGGATTTTTTGAAAGGTTCATTTTTTAACAATTCTGTGAGAAGCACAAAGATATTGATCTTGCTCAAATCACGTTCTAGGATGAAAGAGGTTGGTGGCCTATCAGACTCTTTTATTTCAGGGACTGCAGGTTTTGATAGAGGAAGTTGTTGAGCTTTAGATGACATACCTTTATTTGGACTCAGCTTGGTGGGAACTTCAGCTTGTTTGTTTTGAACAGAGGTAGTAGCCTTGGAAGCTTCTGCTCTCATCTTCAAATCATATTTCTTCTTGGGTTGACCTTGAATAACTCCCTCTTCCGCTATATGATCATCAAATTGATGTGATAATTGTGCTACCTCATATTCTTGTAGTGTTAAATGGCTGGTATAATAATCTGTTTCATTGAAAAGAACAACAGTATCATCCACAACATCACTGTCTGCATCCATATCCTCAATATGATTGTTTTGGAAAGGAGGTAATACCCTTTGATCATCAACATTTCTTCTTTCTCTCTGCATTATTGGAGGGGCATCATTATGCCTCCTGAACTGGTTTTGATTTCTATTTCCACCCCCTTGAAATTTTTTGTTTGGATGTTTGGATGTTTGGATGTTTAGATGTTTGGATTCCCATTTTAGCTTAGCTATTTCAAAAGTTAGATCTTTCAAGGTTTTGGTCATTTCCTCAAGTTTGGGATTAGATGTGGCTGAGTTAGAGGAGGTAAGGGTATCCTCTCTCTATTTTTTCTTCTCTTTATCAGATCTATTTTTTAGTCTGTCTGATGCCAAAATATTAGATTCAACTTCAATGGTTGCTTCCTGCATGGACAACAGTGTGGTTGATCTTCTCTCTCTCTCAGGAGGAGGGAGAACTCTGCATCAAATGCATTGGCATAGGTGATCTTGGCAGAGGCTTCAATTGGTTTGATCTCGTCTGGGATTATACCATACATCTTATTGAAGCTCTTCGTGAAATCTGAAATAGATCCACCATTCTTTCTCTTTAGGGCCTCAAACTTAGTGATGTGGTAAAGGTAATCTCTCCTATCTCCCCATTGCTTTATGAAAGTTTCATTCAGTGCCTCAATATCTGCAATGGAGGCTGGGGGAAAGCCTCTGAACCACTTTCTTACTTCCCCCTCTAGACTTTGTACAAACAACCTCATCCACACATCTGCATAATCAATGTTAAAGTTGTCTAAAGCTATAAAAGGCTTCCAGATGTTCCTTAGCAGTTACTTCTCCTTCCCCATTATATCTTGGTAATGATTTCATGTAATTAGTGGCTAGGAAGGCATGCAAGGCTACAGGAAGAAATAGGGGTGCATATCTGGCAACAATTATGGCATCCTTCATGTTAACGACCATGGCTTGAATAATAGGGATTTGGAAATTTATGGGAGATACAGGGGTGGATGCAGGACTGGATACTGAAGTGGAATTAGGAGTTGAATATGTCTAAGCCACTTTGGAATTATGATTCTCAGCGCTATCAAATTCAAGTTTCTTGTGATTGTGATTAGATGTAGGCTATTTGTGTGCAACTTTACCCTTGAGGGGGGAAGTATATCTCTAGGCTACGATGCATTTTATTAGTTGCCTTTCTGGCTCAGAGACTATTGTGTTATTCTCAGAATTAGAATGAGCCTTCTTGACTTTACTCTGCTCAGTTTTGGATATGTTGAATCCTTTTCTGGGCGCCAGTATTTCTTCGTTAAATTTTACTCAGTGAAGTCGTCAGGTGAAAGATGGCAGTCTATTTATGTGTGATCTTTGTTCACCATCAAAGTTCAGAACTGATTAATTGTCTTTCTCCCAAGGAAAGATATTTCGCTGCTCTGTTCCCTGACAACGATGACAAAATATGTTGGTCCTAATGTCTACACCTGACTACTAAATGGCAAAGCTAGGCCACCTATCAGTTTAGAATGATTGTTTCTTTTATTTTTGTGTTGGTTGGTCAGAGGGTTATTCTATCAAGACAAAAGGACGGTTGGGTTGGAAGAATGATAGGGATGAGGGCCCTCCTTGGTTGGTGGTACACTAATGATAGACCAGTGCAATAATAGAAAAACAGGGGGAAACAAAAAACTACTCAATGAATAATCTGCTGCAAGAAGTTCAATACTTAAAATATTATTTCAAGACATTAAACATGTATCAAAAAAATAGTTACTCCCACAGGTTACAAATAAAAAAATCTTCACCAAAGAATTAGTTGTTTGACAGGTTTCATATCTGTGAAAACAAGTTATACAATAGCTGAAAGGAAATGAAATGTACGTTGCACAAACCAAAAACTGTATTGAGATAAGAATAAAAAAATATAAAGATTTGAACAAAACACTGTCATCAATAGTATGTTCACCAGGTAGAGAGCTTTAATCCATGCATAGAACAAGTCCAACCAGTCTAATGTATTGTTACTCTTTCCCCCCAAAAATCCGACCCTTACAATATCCAAAATCTAACTATTTAAAAGAGTTGCAGAGGCTCTCGTCCATAGGGGATTGAGACCTAAATTTAGACTACTATTCGTAAAAAAAATCTTAACTTTACTAAGACACTAGACTTAGTGAGCAAGAGTGGTTCTTATCACACATACAATACCACTCTTGTATCTAATCTAAGAAATTTGGGAATTAATCAACTAAAATCTACTATTGTCTCTGAGACAGAAACTTATGCATGCACTGGAGGAACTAAATTGGCCTAAAATAGGCCTCGAAGTGATAGAGCTAAGCTCTATGTTGAATGATGGCATGTCTGGGAGTTGTTGGAGGCCACTAGAGATAACCGGTTGTATGAGATGAGTTTGTTGAAGTGTTTCTAGAACTAGTCTGCGTCGACCTATGACTGAGACTTAACTCTATGTCTATGTCTGAGCTTTCAGAAGCCAAGCACGGTCCATCTTGACTGTAATTGACCCTTCTCCTCACTTTAACTATGATGAATTGGTTGTGAACAGGAATATGTGGAGGTGGGTGTCCAATAGGACGACAGGATGAGTGGATGCGAAGGTAGGTGACATGTGAAGCCAGATGTCAAAACGTGAGAGGAGGTGTGAATACGATGGAGGTATCAGGAGTCTGGACTTGGCGATGTGTAGTGAAGGATACAGGTGGCACATAGAGGGAGGAGGAGTAGATAGGTTGGGAGGTGAGTGGAAGAACATGTGGTGAAAGGTTAGAGGGGGCGGTATTGAAAGAAAATTCAGC
>JASDQU010585633.1:0-15322 GCA_032191745.1 Picea mariana | reverse complement strand
ATTAAAGGCAGAAATTTTGAGGGGGTCCGAGATGCGATAAGGACCGTTGATCTGGAGAGGTGGGCCACCGCCGATGGAGATTAGCATGGGGGTTATCGAAGGACAAGTTTCGAGTGGCAAGAGGAGAGAGAGTAGTGAGTGGGATGAGTGGAGGTGACATGGTGATTTGATGTCATTTAAGCACGTGATTGTGGGATCTGTCGATGGGTGGTTTGGATCCAGACTGCCTTTGGGCCCGCAATCCACCACAAGCTACCATGTACCCTTCCAACAATACCACACTTCCAATTGCGGGACTGCTCAGTAAAATTAATTCTCGATTAGTTTGTGTCCCCGTAATGAAGTATGGTAGGTGATCTGATTACAATCTGTGATCCGAGTGATATTTACCTGCTGTAAGGATTGATGGTTCTCATTGACTTGGGATCAATGGCCCAGATTCACTTCAAACTTCCGGGCTTCGGGTGTTTTGAATGTGAAACATGAAAAATATCCTGGAGGAAAATATCCAAAGTGACATGGTGGCCTGACATCATATGATGTCACGGCTTCTGATGTGTCATGGAAAGAAGGGTGACACATGTCATGTAAAAATGGATGAATGACACAACTAAATGACCTGGAATGAATGCCACGTGTCATGACTGATGAGTGCCACGTGTCATGTTTGATGAGTGCCACATGTCATTGTTGATGGATAGTCAAGATTTACTTCGGGTCTTCGAGAGTCCTTTACTTACTTAGCTTTGTTGTTTCCTCCCAGAGTGACATGTTTTCGAAGTGACGTGGTGACCTAATGACACATATCTGAAGAGGGAGATCTTTCACCACATGTCGTGATCGATGAACGGTCCAGATTCACTTCGGAAGTCTGGGTTTCAAGAGTTTCAAATGTGAAGCATGAAAAATATTCCGGAGGAAAATCTCCAAAGCGAATGATCTGTTGTCACGTGTCATCGTTGATGGACAGTACAGATTCACTTCAGGTTTCCAGAATTTTTGGCTTCAGGAGTTTCGAATGTGAAACTTAACAAATATCCTGGAGGAAAATATCTGAAGTGAATGATTTGTTGCCACGTGTCCCCACTGATGGATGGTCCATATTTTCTTTGGGTCTTCAGTTGTTCGACAATTCGGCTCTTCGGCTCTTCATCTCTTTTTCACTTTGGTTCTTCGACACTTTGACACTTTAGGAATTTCTGGATGTAAATCGTGAAAATATCCCGAAGGAAAATCTCCGAAGTGATTAGCTAGTGCTTATCACTAATTAACTCGATCTTAAACCATGTTAAATGCTTCGGGAGTTCAGGACTTCGGATAATTCTTGATGTTAAACTCTGCATGATTCTGCACCCCCCAAATGGACAAGAGTCATTGATCTGATCAGCCTGATGCATCTCTACCATTGAAACTTACCTTGTTCGTTTTGACAATCTGAGTATGAAGTCGATCGCTCTGGATCGTTCCATTTGTCTATGGGTCTTTCATGTGCATACAAAAATGCTTGGTCGACCTGTTGTGAGCTCAATCCATGGAAAACATGATGACAAGTAATTCGAACCAAATAGGACATGTATTTTATCCTTCAGAGAAAAAAAATAAAAAAAATGCACAAAGACTCAAACAGGGAAAAGAGAATAAGAACCAAGTGACTAAAAAAATGGGGAAACTGACTTAACCAACCAGAAAAGGAAAAATTGAATAAGGCATAGGGAAAAAGAGAGGAGAGGCAGGGGTGCAGACCTAGGTTACAACATTGGCTCCAACTGGGGATAGCTCATCCCTGTGAGGTGCCAAAAACTGTAGATTGGTGCCTTCAGATTAAAAAAATTCTCTTACCTTCCATCACTTACCCTTGTTTCTGCCTGTCATCCCTATGTATCTGTTACTGTGTCTCAACCATGCATTTTATTGAACCTAAAAATAGAAACTACAACTGAGTGCCTTATTGGGTTATGGAGTCTTTATTCATCATGACTAACTAATCAAAAGCAAAAAATAAAGGAAAACATATATGGTACAAGGGGGACCTTTCCCCATCCTAAAAAAAAAATAGTGTTTCAGGAAGCGCCCATTTACGAGGCCTCCAAATATTTTTGTATCATCTAGGTTGTGCAAGATAAATGTGTTGTTGTTCAGAACTTCAACCACCTTAAAAGGGCCAAACCAGAGGTTGTCAAAATTTACCATGCTTGTACTTGTCATCCCTTCGGGCATCCCACCTCAAAACTAGGTCACCTTCCTGAAAATATCCTTCTTGGTTTTCTTATCAAAGACTGATTTGATCTTGCTCTGGTATGCTTTTGTCCTCTGCTCTAGTGATGCTCTTTTTTGGTGGACTTCCATAATCTAGAAGATTCTTCTTTGGATGTCATTCATCAATCTCCTCATGTAACAAATTTAGGACTGGTATACCAAGTTGAGTGGGAAAAACAACATCTATGCCATAAAAAAGATGGAATGGTGAGGTTCCCAGAGACTTCTTAGTGTTGATTATGTCATCCCACAAAGCATGCTTAAGTTTGGAGTCCCAGGATTTCTTGTTATCAGTCAATAATTTTTTGATAATCCTAATGAGAGTTTTATTTGATGACTCTACCAAACCATTCCCCTGAGGATAATAAGGTGTGGAATGTGTCAAGGAAATGTTGTGACTGTCACAAAAGTCAATCATGGCTTTGGATTTGAATGCTTGGGCATTGTCCGTTACTAGATTGTTGGGGCAACCAAATCTGGCAAAAATATTAGTTTCCAGAAAATTGATGATCACCTTGTCAGTGGCATTCATGGTGGGCACAACCTGAATCCATTTGGTGAAGTAGTTGGTAGAGTGAGGATCCACTTGTGTTTTCCACTAGAGGGTGGATTTATCTCTCCAATGAAGTCTAACCCCCATTGATGAAATGGACTACTTGCATTGATAGGTTTTAGGGGCAGTCATAGTAACTTATGTTTCCTTGCAAATATTTGGCATTCATTGTAGGCCCTGACAATAGCAAAAACATCAGAGAAAAGGGTGGGCCAATAGTGTCCTGCCCTTAGGATCTTGAGAGTTGTGGCCTTCCAATGCTAGTGTTCTCCACATACTCCTGTGTGCATTTATGATGTGACCTGTTCAGCTTCATTTTCATCAAGGCACTTTAATAGGATGCAAGTAGGATCTCTCCAATACAAGCTCTGGTTTGAAATGCAGAACTTGATATCTTTCAACTTGAAAGACCTAGCCTTTGTCTTCTTCACATCTGGTGGACATTCAAAATGTTGTAGAAAATAGATGATGTTTGTATACCAAGGTGAAGAGAAGTTGTTTTAAAATACCTGTAAGTTGTCTTGTCCAGGATGTATGATGGGTGCATCTTATTGGGTGAAGATTTTATGCAATTCTAGCACCTTACAATTTGATTCTGATAGCAATTTGGCCAGTCCTTGCCCCTTGATCAGCTTGATGGGCTTTATGTGCAGGTCATACTCCAATAGTTTGACAATCCATTTTCCTCTTTTCCCCTCACTGTCTGGCTGGACCAGAATCTATTTTACATTGTTGCTAGGAACAAAGGTTGTTATGCTAGACTGTAGCACATAAACCCTAAAGGCCTTAAGTGCTTTGACCAGTGCATAAGCCTGCATCTCTAATATATCGTACTTCAGCTCAACATCTCAGAGGGATCTACTGGAAAAGGCTATTGGTTGCTCATGCCCTTCTTCATTTTTCTGCTGCAGTACAACAACAATGTTTTCGTCTGAAGCAAAAGAGAAGATTAAGAAATCTTTGATGTAGTCAGGGCTGGCCAATACATGGGCCTCAACTAAACCTTGCTTAATTGTTTAAAAATATGATTTTGCCTCCAAGGACCACTTTATCACAACATCTTTCTTAAACATGTTAGTAATAGGCTTCACAATTTCAACAAAATTTGGCACGAAACATCTAAGGAAGTTTATCTTACCAGTAAAAGACTGAACAACCTTCTTATTTCTTGGGATCTCCATCTCTTGAATGGCATAAAACCTCTTAGGATAAATATTTATACCTCCTGCTTATATGATGTATCCTAGGAGATTTCCTTCTGAAATGGAAAAGAGAGACTTTCTAGGATTCAGAGAGATTCCATATCTCCTGCATTTCTTGAAAACCTGCTCCGGGTGCTGCAAATATTCATCATCAGACTTGGAGAAAATAGTTATGTCATCCAAGTACATAACAATAAATTTGTCTTTTTCCCACACAAAATCCATGTCCATATCCCTCTGAAAAGGGGCCCCTGTGTTCATCAGCCTAAAGGGCATCTTGTCATACATGAATGTTCCCCATGGGATAGTGAATGTTGTTTTTTCTTTATCCTCTTCACAAAATGATATCTGGTTGTAACCAGAGTATCCATCTAACAAGGAAATTTTGTGTGCACCTACCACCCTCTGTAAAATATGATATGATCCATCTTGGGGAGGGGATAATTGTCCTTCAAAGAACACTTGTTGAGATTTCTGAAGTCAACACACAAGTGTATCTCACCACTATTCTTCCTTACAGGTACCAAGTTGGCCACATAGTTGAGTACCTCAATGGTACAATAATCTTGGCATCCAACATTCTTTTCAACTCTTTCTCAATTATGGACATTAACATGGGATTAAATTGTCGAATCTTCTACCTGAATGGATTGGAGCCAACCTTTAGGGGGATCTTATGCTAGATGATGTCAGTGTCAAATGTCTTCAGATCTTCATAGGACCATGCAAAAATATCAGCAAACTTTTTAATGAGACTGACATACCTGTCTTTTTGTTCTGTAGCTAATGCTTTGGACAGCTTTATGATCTTGGGATTCTCAGTGGTCCCAATATTGCAATCTGTCACCTCTTCTTCTTGATTTGTCATCGCATCCCCTTTGTAAACATCATTACTATCAAACAACCTTTCCAATTGCACTAGTCCTCTTGGAATGTGGTTAGTTTTCATCTCCACAATATCATGACCAGCCATTCTCTTCGGCAGATGGGATGCTTGTTGATCTTCCAATTCCTCATCTTCACCTCCTTGACTTTCTTGATCAATTGAGATATTGGAGAATTCATCAATGGTGTGTAAAAATATCTGCAGCTCCAAATCATCACTAAAGACCTGCTAGTGTTTCACATTGTCTGGTATGGCTGCTCTATGTCTAATCTCCACTTGATATTTGATATTTGGGCCAATGGGAGGCCTGAAAGTGTTGGCAACTAATGCCAAAGAGTCTTCCTTCTAATTATGTTCTCTGAGAATGAAAGAAATGTTAAATGCCAGAAAGAAATTATCAATCAGGTCCCATACCTTGTTTATGTATTGCTTGAGCCTTTGTTTCTTAGATTGATATATGTTCCTCACTTGATTGATGACCAACTCAGAATCACCAAAAACTACTAAACAATCAATGACCAAGTCTTCAGCAGCCCTCAATCCCAATACCAAAGCTTCATATTCAACTATATTATTAGTAGTTTGAAACTCCAGCTTGCAACATAGGGTTATTACTTCTTCTGCAGGGGAAATGAGGAGAATACATGAACCAGATCCTTCTTTTGATGAAGAACCATCGAAATACATCTTCCATACTTTGTTTGACTGACCTGTCAACGGCTGATCTTTGCATTGGCTAACTGGCGTTTCAGGTTCATCATCATTTAGGTGGAAGTCAGGTGAGCCAATCTCATCCTTGATAGCATAAATTGGGTGATTTCTTGGGTTCTTATGGTCACTGACAATGTAGGCTAACCTTACCTATCTGTATATCCTCCTATGTTCTCCTCCGAACACAAGAATGGTGGCATAAGTGAGGTCCATTTGTAATGATCATCCAACTTTCTTAGCTCATGTTCTGGATAAAAGCATACCAAACTTTGGGGGAATGTCTACTACAACAATGTCCATCACTACACTCTTCATGGGTACTTGTGCTAAAGAAACCACCATATAATTTATCAACCCCAGACATTTTCTTTCTTAGAATCAAAGGAGTACTGGTCTTGGTAAGGCCTGGTAATCTTCAGACCTTGTTCTTCCATAACAAATCTGGGCATGACATTGTGGGAGGCTCCTGAGTCCATAAGGAAGTTATGCAGGATCTTATCATGGACATTCAAATATATATAGAATGGAGGAGAAGAATCAGATCCATCTTCAATGTGTGGGCCCACGATAATGGTTGGTTTTTCATCCTGTAGACTAATGACATCGGAAGATATACTAGAAGGATTTGGTTCAAGAACTTTCATGATGGATTTTTTGAAAGGTTCATTTTTTAACAATTTTGTCAAAAGCACAGGGATATTGATCTTGCTCAGATCACGTTCTAGGCTGAAAGAGGTTGGTGGCCTATTAGACTATTTTATTTCAGGGACTGCAGGTTTTGATAGAGGAAGTTGTTGATCTTTAGATGACATACCTTTATTTGGACTCGGCTTGGTGGGAACTTCAACTTGTTTGTTTTGATCAGAGGTAGTAGCCTTGGAAGCTCCTGCTCTTGTCCTCAAATCATATTTCTTCTTGGGTTGACCTTGAATAACTCCCTCTTCCGCTATCTAATCATCAAACTGATGTGATAATTGTGCTACCTCATATTTTTGCTGTGTTAAATGGTTGGTATAATAATTTGTTTCGTTGAAAAGAACAACATTATCGTCCACAACATCATTGTTTGCATCCATCTCCTCAATATGTTTTTTTTGGAAAGGAGGTACTACCCTTTGATCATCATTGTTTCTTCTTTCTATCTGCATTATTGGAGGGGCATCATTAGGCCTCCTGAATTGGTTTTGATTTCTATTTCCACCCCCTTGAAAAGTTATGTTTGGTTGTTTGGATTCCCATTTTATCTTATCTATTTCAGAAGTCATATCTTTCAAGGTTTTTGTCATTTTCTCAAGTTTAGAATTAGATGTGGCTGAGTTAGAGGAGGTAGGGGTATCCTCTCTCTATTTTTTTTTCTCTTTATCATATCTAGTTATTAGTTTGTCTGATGCCAAAATATTAGATTCAACTTCAATGGTTGCATCCTGCATGGACAACAATGTGGTTGATCTTCTCTCTCTCAGGAGGAGGGAGAAGTCTGTGTCAAATGCAATGGCATAGGTGATATTGGCAAAGGCTTCAGTTGGTTTGATCTCATCTGAGATTCTACCATACATCTTATTGAATCTCTAGGTGAAATCTGAAATAGATTCACCATTCTTTCTCTTTAGGGCCCCAAATTCAGTGATGTAGTAGAGGTAATCTCTCCTATCTCCCCATTGCTTTATGAAAGTTTCATCCAGTACCTCAATATCTACAATGGATGCTAGGAGAAGACCTCTGAACCACTTTCTTACTTCCCCCTCTAGACTAGGATTCCAGATGTTCCTCAGCAGTTACTTCTCCTTCCCCATTATATCTTGGTAAATATTCCATGTAATTTGTGGCTGGGAAGGCATGCAAGGCTATAGGTAGAACTAGGGGTTCATAACTGGCATCAATTATGGCATCCATCCTGTTAACGACCATGGCTTGAATAATAGGGATCTGCAAATTTATGGGAGATACAGGGATGCATGTAGGACTGGATACTGAAGTGGAATCAGGAGTTGAAGATGTCTGAGCCCCTTTGGAATTATGATTCTCAGGGATATCAAATTCAAGTTGCTTGTGATTGTGATTAAACGTAGGCTCTTTATGTGCAAATTTACCCTTGAGGGGGGGAGTATAGCTCTGGGCTACGGTGGATTTTCTTAGTTGCCTTTCTGGCTCAGATACTATTGTGTTATTCTCAGAATTAGAATGAGCCTTCTTGACTTTACTGTGCTCAGTTTTGGATCTGTTGAATCCTTTTCTGGGCGCCAATATTTCTTCGTTAAATTTTACTCATTGAAGTCGTCAGGTGAAAGATGGCAGTCTGTCTGTGTCTGATATTTGTTCACCATCAAAGGTCGGAGATGATCAATTTGTTTTCTCTGAGGGAAATATATTTCATTACATTGTTCCCCTGCAACAACGCCAGAAGATGTTGGTCCTGAGGTCTGCACCTGACTCTAAAAGGGAAAATCTAGGCGACCTATCAGTTTAGAATGATTGTTTCTTTTATTTTTGTGTTGGTTGGTCAGCGGGTTATTATATCAAGACAAAAGGACGATTGGGTTGGAAGAATGATAGGGATGAGGGTCCTCCTTGGTTGGTGGTACACAATTATAGACTAGTATGATAATAGAAAAACAGGGGGAAACAACAAACTACTCAATGAATAATCTCTTGCAAGAAGTTCAAAAATTAAAATATTATTTCAAGACATTAAACATGTATCAAAAACACAGTCACTCCCACAGGTTGCAAGTAAAACAAATCTTCACCAAATAATTAGTTGTTTGACAGGTTGCATATCAATGAAAACAAGCTATACAATAGTTGAAAGGAAATGAAATGTATGTTGCACAAACCAAAAACTGTATTCAAGATAAGAATAAAAGCATATAAAGATTTGAACGAAACACTATCATCAAGAGTATGTTCATCGGGTAGAGAGTTTTAATCCATGCATAGAACAGGTCCAACCAGTCTGATGTATTGTTATTCTTTCCCCCCAAAAATCCGACCCTTACAATATCCAAAAGCTAACTATTTAAAAGAGTTGCAAAGGCTCTCGTCCATAGGGGACTGAGACCTAAATTTAGACAACTATTCGTAAACAAATTTCTTAACTTTACTAAGACACTAGACTTAATAACATAGTTACCAACTTAATGAGAACTGTGACCTCAAAATGAGAACTCTGCCCCAAAAAACCCATATTTTTGCATAAAAAACATCAAAATCAACCCCCAAATCAAAAAGTGGTGCTACCGGTAGCACCATTTTTTAAAACGGGGTCAAAATTACAACATTTTTCAAACATGACCTTCAAAACTTAGACAATAGCTCAAAAAAACCTTAAAATCAACACCTAAAAAAAATTAAGATGTTTTTGATTTTTTTTTTCTTTTCAAAACGTTAAATTTTGAGATCATTTGAAATCGTATTTTTATCACTTGGTACCATTAAAACCAAAACCTCAAAATCAACCATCAAATTAAAAAGTACTTCTACCGGTAGCACCCATTCTAAAATTGGGGTATGAAAATGACAAATTTTTATAATGTGGTAAAATAACTCACCATTATTATAAACAAAATCATAAAATCAACCCTTAAATGTTTACGTTTTAAATGTTATTATCACACAAAGCACAAGGCAATACATAATGCCATGAAAATATCACAATATACTTTAAAAATTCATCACTTTTTAATAGTTTTTTACTTTTAATAATAAAAACATAAATACAAGTTACATTGAATGAAACATAAATAATTTCTTAAAAGTATTGCTATATTGACCATATTCAAAACATATGAGCTAAGAAATTTTATTATATTATCCATAATAAAAAAAATATCATTCATAAAACATAACAAAAGATTCATAACTTCACGTAAGATCATATGTAAGTTCAATGCTCATTTTTAGTTACCATACAAATATCATTTGGATCAAAAATGCATAAAATGTTTCATACACTTATTCAGATTGACTCATGGTTTCTAAAATACCATAAAAGTCTACATTGTATTTAGATGAATGTTTAGATGAATATGTAGATGATCCATACTCTTCTCTATTGTCGATGAGTGCACCATCTAAGTCAACATGCATGCCCAACATTTCAGATGTTAAATGCCTTTTAGATCTACAACTAGGTTCAACAGACTCCCATATTGCATTTGAAGTGTTAATGTACGATTCCTTCCAGTAAACGCTAGATTTAGTATGATGTTAAGAATCAATATTTTTTTTCCAAGAGAAAAATCGCTCAAAAATTATATTAATTATATATATTTTTTACATCTTCATCAAAATGGGCAATGACTAAAAAACTGTCATACTAGTCCTATCCCAGTATAAAAGAAAATGCCTCCTACCATTCCATGTCATCCCTACCGAATGGCATATGACCTGCAACTGATGCTGAAAAATTACATGGCATCTATGCCCAACCTAATTTATAATAAAGTCTGATCATTTCAATGACAATTCCATGTTCAATAATTCAAAACCACACTCAGTCGAGAAGGTTCAATATTTAGAAAAAGTTTATATGTTGGTTTGGTTCCTCACTTTCTCCATCCCAAGTGAAAAAAGTAAGTCTACCTTTCGAAGAGGAAAGAACTCTCTTAGATAGCTTATCAACCTCCTCATTGGATTCCCTATAAATATGTTGGAATTTAATACCTTGAAAAGTTGTCATCTGCTCTCTTATCCTAATCTTCCACCCTTCGATATTGATCGCTTGAATATTCCCTTTTGAATTAATCCAATCAATGATCACTTTGGAATCCCCCATAACCTGTAGATGTTGAATTTCCAAAAGTCTCGCAATTGTAAGAGAAGCCCATGATCCCATTAATCCTGCTTTAGTATTGGTCCCTACACCACAATTGATGTAGCATCTGTAATCTGGAGCCTCAAAACATTTCAGAGTACCTCATGTCCCACATCTAGAACTCCCTGTCTCCGCTGCCCCATCAAAAAAGGCCACTGAATAACCTTGAATTCTGTAAAATGGTTTTAATTTCAGTGCCTAGAATTTGTTGTCCAAATGTTTTTTATTGAGCGCTCTTAGGATCTTGAAGATCACAGTGGTTACCGAAGGATACTTCCCTTCGAATAGTACCGAGTTACATTCCTTCCATATAAACCAAATCGTTATTAATGTGATAATCTAGGGTGTCGACCTGTTCTGTATCCATGCTTCCATACAGTCGCTTATTGTAGGGCCATTCCACCTGAAATTTGATTTTAGAAGTTTTGATAGATAAGCCCAGACTCTCTTAGTGAAGTCGCAGTGGATGAGAAGATGATGAGTATCTTCATAATTTGCTTTGCACAGATAGCAAAGTCCCGGAACTATCCATCCTTTATTAAGAAGTACACCCCAGGTAAGAATTTTGTTTTCAACAGCTAGTAAGAAGAATAAAATTATTTTTAATTGTGTGCACCATTTCCAGTAATCAACCTTCCATCTGCTCCAAATCGGCATGGACTATGTGGATAGAATCACATTATAGCAATTCAAGACTGTAAATTCCCCAGACCGGTCGCCTCCAGCCCATTTCAATTCATCCTTGGTATTTGCAAACAATGTAATCCCCTCTCCACATAAATATTTTATGTAATTTGACCATTTTGTTTCTTGCGCACCCATTAATCCTAGCTCGCCGCTTCATCTCCAACGCTCATTAATGTGATAATGCTCTTGAGCCTTCGATGCTTGTGAGAGGAATGTCACATGTTTACTATTGAGTGTTGTCAATAGCTCAGTGCTGAGAATGGATCTAATTCCCATTCCCAATATCCTGTCACAACTGATTTTAATTTGATTTCTAATCCCAGGACACCATGTAATCCAATGAAGGATGATTGGGAGTGCGCGGAGGAGACTTACCCAAACCCTTGATGTAGAATTGTATTTATGGTTCGGTCTTGTGAGCCAATTAATAAGTGAGGTATTTTGTAGATATTTATCTCTGATTACACTATGCCATAGACTCTCCTGCGTTAAGACGTGCCAGAGAGTGACTGAATTTAATGCCATATTGAACAGTTTTAGATTGCGGATACCCCAGCCTCCATTCCTTTTGGGTCTTGAAAGCAACTCCCAGCTACAAAGGTGAAAACATTGTCTTTCTGGATGGCCATTCCATAAAAAATCGAAAATCAATTTTCTAATTTTGGTTAAAATCGAATGAGGTAAAGCTTCCATGGACATCAAGTACATTGTTTGTCCTTCCAGTAGAGATTTAACCAAGATATATCTCCCAGCCAGTGAGAGCCACCTATTACACCAGTGGTCGATTTTGTTTGTAATTTTGGTAACAATCCATCCCCAATTTTTTGTTCGATGTGCTCTAGTCTTCAAGAAATATCCCAGGTAACAGAACCCGTTAGTGAGATCACTAAAGGTATAATGCAAGACATATTTGAACTCGCCCAATTCAAGTTCTAATAGTCTTGCAAAATGGACTGTTGATTTTGATAAGTTCATTGCAAGGCCAGAGGATTTACATAAAAGTGAAATCAATTTTTCGATCTCTCTCCATTCCAATAGGCTAGCTTTGGATAAAATGAGGATATCGTCCACAAACAAAAGATGAAGGATTTTGGTAAATCTAGCAATCTTTATACCTGAGATAGTTCCCTCCGATTGACTGTTTTTCAATAATAAACTAAGGCCCTCCATGATGAGTATGAACAGAATAGGTGATAAAGGGCAACCATGCCTGATTCCCCTTCCGCTTCTGAAAAATTCAGTAGCCTCCCCATTAATAAGGACAACAAATGACGATGCAGTGATACAAGACATGATCCAATTGGCCAAATGTAATTCCATCCCAATTTTCAGGAGGATCATTCTAAGAAGGTCCCAGTCATTGCAATCGTAGGCTTTCTTTAAGTCCAGTTTTAAGACAAGGGATTTTAACTTCTTCTTATTAATATTGTGAAGGCTTTCATGAGCCATACTGATTGTATCTTGTATACACCTACCTTTCAGGAAGCCCATCTGTTCAGAAGAGATTGACTTAGATAGGAAAGTTTTGATACAATTGGTAATAAATTTAGATATAAGCTTATAACACAGGTTGCAAAGGGAAATTGGACGATAGTCTTCGAAGGTTTTTGGATTATTGGCCTTCGGGATCAATGTCAAAAATGTTGCATTTAGGCCACCGACAATTTTGCCTAAAATTCTTGATTCCTCCACCATCGCTAAGAGATCCTCATCAACTAAATCAAAGAAATAGATAAAAAAACTCTATTGTCCACTCATCCAGTTCCGAAATTTTTTCCTTCTTACAATGAAATAGAGTCGATTTCAATTCCTCCAATGTGACTGGGTTGTACAATGTATTCGCTTCTTCTTCATCGACCATAAGTGGAAAAAGATCTAACCATTTGCATTGTTTGTCTATGTTCATTGTGGTTGATGCCCTGTAAAAATACTTAAAGTAATGGACTGCTTCATTTTTAATTCCCAGCTGATCTGTCACTGAATCACCAGCATCCCTTTTTATTTCCCAAATAGTCAAGAATCAAGCTTGAATAAGCACTTTGAGTAGCGTGCCATTGTTTCACTACCTACACGCACACATTTTAATTGGGCAAATTATTTGTAATGATTGGGTAGATTACCTTGACCTTAACTGATTGCATATTTTTGCATCCAACAGGCATGAGAAAAGTCAATCTATTGGAATTTTCACTTTGTCTATTGGATTTGGATGTAGAAATATATGGCCAATAGATTATTTGTAATAATGTGCACGGATGACACTGGTTTAAGACATGACATTTGTTCAAACCATTTAATTCAGTTAATATTCAAACCTATAAAATCTTTAACTTATGGTGCAGTTGAGGGCATAATGGGCTTAATACACTAATATTTGTAGCTATAAGAACTCTTTTAATTGATTGCAAATATTAGCATAAATACTTCGATCATTTGAGGTAATGGATTCAAATATAAAGTTACATTCAAGCAATGATTAAGCGATACAGAGTAGCGATTGTTATTCCTAAACTCTGGGGATTAAGAACATAAGGCGGAGTAGAGATCTATTCAACATATGCCATAAAACTAGATCATATTAATATTATGCTCAATATCCAATCCCCAGTATTTTGAATCCTGGAGAGTAAAATCACTGAACGACTATTATATAACATAATCCATCTGCGCAAAAAACAAGGGAATGATTGAGTGTAAAATCACTCTGACCACAGGTTCCATCAAAATAATTGATCACGTTAAATCTCAGATGGTGGTAGAATATCTTGTAGATATGGTAGGAGACAATAAGGTGGTGTTGGTATTTCTGTAATGAATGCTTAAAGTTGGTTTTTCAATTTTCTCTCCAGTAAAGAACAACCCACAGAGCGGCTATCCTTATTTTCATATTGGGTCACCTCTATACTTTATTGAGTTGAGATTGATCGAGGGCTATTCCTATTTTTATTTAATAGTAAAAAATTCAGATCTTTGCAGGTTAGATTCAAGGCTTGGCCATGGTTGGGGCGATTATGGGCATCGCCCCAGCCCCCCCACGGCTAAGGCACAATCCCATCCTATTTTTATTTAACAGTAAAAAATTCAGATCTTTGCAGATTAGATTCCAGGCTTGGCCATGGCTGGGAAATTATGGGCATCGCCCCAGCCCCCCCGCGGCTAAGGCACGGAAAGATCTAAATTTTTTACTATTAAATAAAAATAGGAATAGCCCTCGATCAATCTCAACTCAGTAAAGTATAGAGGTGACCCAATCTGAAAATAAGGATAGTCGCTCTGTGGGAATGTTAGCACAAATAATTTTGGCATAGTCGCGACCTGTGCACATTTCTGGATGATCCCTATGATCCCTTCTTTCTACCGGGGGTGCTCTTGTGGGAAATGTTGGTGTTTGAATATTGGTATATAAATATATGTTGTATACCACTGCGCTTTGCATCTACATGTGTATACGCCTATGAAACATCTGGTCCATATACATTTGCAAAGGAGCAAGCGTAAGGGGCAAAGGCAGTAAAGACATAGGCAACAAATCTAGAACGACATGGAACACCAAAAGAAAATCCATTATAATCAGTTTACATTTTTTATCTACAACCATAAGCAAAGATAGAGGCAACAGTGGGAGAATTTGACTGAGTAGATCCCTAAGAAGATCCAGTCTCATATCAATATTGAGTATACCTTGCACCAGGGATGGTTCTGGGTGAAGAAGCAGTAGCAGTTTAAGATTGAGATCGAGTAGCTGTTATGATTTCAGTATATGGATCGGGGGCCGACGGAAAAAAGGCTTCTTCCGGGAAAAGCAGGAAACAACCTCATGAGCGTGGAATGTCTTATCTCATATATAATATATCTGGTATGGACTCCACAGGAAACCACCCAACCCCAAGAGAGGAAATACATTAAGGTTAGTTGTGCGGGCTAGTAGTTACAACTTGTTTCATAGTTACAGTAAGCATAGAGTAATGACATATCAATACTAATGAGCTATTTCCATATCTAATTGATGTGATAATCAAGCGCTGCGAGACCCATAACCTATTAATGTGCCAACTGTTTGCCCAGTTTATTATTTATTTTAGAAAGTTTTAGAAGCAGATAAAAATCCATATACAGATATAGGTCTCGTGTTAGTGGACTTAGTTTACTCGGAAGCAACCATCTGTTCGAGACAGGAAGTGTTAACTCCCAAAGTAAAACCGTCCTTTCGGTTG
>JASDQU010585632.1:41485-55320 GCA_032191745.1 Picea mariana | reverse complement strand
GGAGACTTGGAAGTAATGGAGATGTTATCTAGTTGTTAGCACCAGTAATAAGCGCGGGTTGTAAGCGCCAGTTAGAAGAGTCAGTTCTTAGTTAAGAGTCAGTTGTCTAGTTGTTTTTTGGTTTGCATGTAGCCGACTCGGGAGAGTCTTTTCCTATATAAACATGTAATCCGTCTTCATTGAAGATCAAGAAGTGAGCATAGCCTCACCGTGTTTGTTTGGCTCGTATATTTTATCTCGAGGAAGAGAACACAATTAAACCTAAGGCGGAACCTGTCCTTGTTGATGGGAAGCATGACTATCCTGCGGAAGAGGAAGAGGGAGGCACATTAGAATGGCATCTTGAGTTTTCATATCTGGAACAAGCCGATGAAGAATAGAACCAACATGTAGGGCCATGAGCCAAGAGATACGATGATTTAATTCCTCAATGTTGAATTTTAGTTCTACAATTTATCCTCGCATTTCAAAGACTAGATGAAGCATGTCCTCTTTGGAAGGGGAATTGAACTGAGTTGAGTGCGTTGTCTGAGGTTCTTCCATGTTGATATGAGGGGCATCAACAAGAGAATTGTCGTTACAATTGGAATTAGAACCAAGTGGGGGAGCCACACAAATTGAAGGAGAGGCATAACACCTGCTCATGTAGTTCCAAAGTCGTAATTTTCCTCTTCGACTCTGCACCTCACATATCCATCACTTCCTGCATAGATAGAACATTTTGATTCTCGAAATTGTGAGGGGGAGAATTCGTAGACTCCCTATCAAAAAGAGGAGACGAAGCCCCCCATGATTCCTTGGGATTTCCATCCTGCCACGGGAGAGGTTGCCTCTCCTAGACTGAGATTATTTTCTTACTCTGGGCGTGGAGCCATCAAAAAAATAGGTTGCACTGTGGAAATGGAGGAGCAGAGATTCCTCTTCCCATTGCAGTGTAAAAACAAAATACCAAGCATACAGAAGATGAATTCCAATAGTGTCATCATCCCTTTTCCATCCTAATATTCCCATATAGCGATTCAGATAATGATTCATAAATGCGGCCATGACTGAGGTTCGGAGTGAGTTATTAACCTTGATTTTAGTTGTACATGCACCCACCTAAATTCCAGACTTCTCATGCTCCAGGTAAATGGTAGTGTAAATGTTAGCATCGTCGATGAGACTTGCCTCTTCCCGCGGGGGAATGTATAGAGGATCGTGTCGCCAATTGGCGCAATTTCCTCTTGCCATAGGCTTGGTGATCATCATGATGACACCCCATTCAGGGTTATTGGTGGTCTCTTTAGTTATTTTCTCCTCTTTGATTTGGTTCTTTTGGGGTATGGGTGTACTTATTACTTAAGAATTGCAAAGTATGATGATGTTGGTTTGTCTTCTGGAGAGTTTCATTTCAGCATTTCGGTCTCTATGTCTTTGAGCTTCATAATTGCAGACCTTCCTATACTCTTGGGGACCTTTTTCTTACACTAGAGTTTTGAATTGGTGGTTGGCCCTTTGGAATTCCTTGTACTTTTTTTAACTAATCCTCCTCGAATTGGTTTAAGAGCTCGAAGGTGGGGCAATCTTTCATTTTGGTACCTATTATTTGGCATGGACAGTGTGAGTATTGAGAAATATAACCTATGGTTTCAAGACACGTATGTTTCTGTTTGGATGATTGAAGCCCATTATGGTCTTTCCTTTATAAATAGAGGGTTCGCTTTGGAAATTTGTTATTAAGATTACTTCAATGGAATTGAGTATACTTGCACAACTGTTGTAAGTTCCATGAACATGGAAGTTGAATATTTTTGGTATGATGGTGTTAAAAGCTTTTATGTTCTTATTTCAAACAATTCTTACAACAAAAAGATTTAAGTGGTGGGTGGCTTGGTTATATTGGTCAGAGTGGGGTTTGTTGTTTGGTCTTAATATGGATTTTTCTTGGATGGAACTGTTAAGTACCTAAATAGATCTGAAGATAAATCTCAAAATAGATCCACAATATCATCGAGAATAATCCAAAACATTCACCATAACATGAACACAAGATGTAAACAAAACCCTTGAGGTAGGGTAACACCATATATTAATTGTTATGGAAGAATAAAACTCCTCAAGCAATCCTTGTTTGTACAATCATAATATTCTTCACTATGTTTCATTACATTGCTTACACTTCTTTATATAGCTCTCTATATCTCCTAGGAACATTCTAGAGAGTCTTCTCACATTTATTACATTTAACTATCATAGTGGGCCTTTATTAATATAGTGGACCTAGTCCACCTTACATTGAATGACCACATTCTCATATATTAAATGACTTCCACTAATAATACATAACCACATTCACATTGGGTACCTCCCTTGGTACCCCATATTACCTCCCTAGGTATACTACATTACATCCCCCTTCACATGTTTTGTCCTCGAAATAAAAAGAAATCATACAATATGATCGACTAAGTAATGTAACCTACTGATACTAAGAATGACCATTCATCCATCCCAATGGAAGTCGAACATGATGTCTATCTGTTGTCTTGCCACCCTATTCTTGATCTACATCATGTCGAGGTTGCCATGGGATTGTTTCTGTAGCTCAAGCTCCTCCCGTAGTGTCGGTAGTCCTCCATGCACCTCTTGATCGGTTTCCTAACCTCTTGATCGGTTTCCTATCGGGTGCCCTACTGGTGCATAAATGTGTTGATGCACACACCCTTGCCTTGATGATTGTTGTGTCTCTATATGATGTGGATGGTGATATACAACAACTGTAGGAATCTATTCTTTTTTCTTCAAATCTACAACACTTTGTGTCTTTGAGTCAATGACCTCCTTAGCTTCCTGATTATGTCTTTCCTATAGTTTTTCTTCATCTCCTTCTGTAGACTCTACCTCTAATTCAACTTCAGACTCGGTAATAACTTCTTTGCTAGCCTCCATGGGCCCATATTTTTTACTAAGAGACACATCCTGCAATGTGATTTTATTTTTCATGTACCACAACTTCAAAAACTTTGTTTGCACATTAATATTAATGGTACCCACTGATTTTATCCAAGGATATCCCAAAACAATATCCACTTCATCCATATCCATAGCATAGAAATATGAATGCAGCACATATTTATCCATGGTAATCTTCAAAACTTTAATAATTTGAACATTTTCACCCTCACCCTGTGTGTTTTGAAGATTCTTTACTAGAACTTGCAATCTATTAACCAATTGAACATTGATAAAATGTTGTTGGCAACTGGGGTTAATAGAAACAATGATGTTTTCTTTATAAATACAACCACAAACTTGTAATATAGATTTTTCACATGAAAATAAATTATTGGTGATGTATTTATCCTTACTCTTTGTATGAGACCACTTCTCTAAAAGTAATTTTTCAAGTGCTTCCTTAGAAAGTGACATCAACTCATAATGGTAAAATGATTGCCACCATATGAGAACATCATCTTTGAAACCCCAGTCTACAAAAGATTTCCACTTCCCTTTCCATAATGACTTGTAAAATTGTATAAATTCTTCAATATTAGGGCCATCATCTCTTCCAGTAAAAAATAGCATGCTTGGAATAAATCTTTAACAAAAACTAAAGTTAAAAATAACTTACTGCGGAAAATCGTGGTTTTTTCCGGAAAAAGCCCCGAAAAACTGTTGAATTTAAAATGCTCATAACTTTACTTCCCGGACTCCGTTTCGACTGATTTGTTTTTTTTAATTGGGTATTTTTCCGAGAGGTATTCAAATACCCATTTTTTTTAGCCAAATTATGCTCAAAAATTTTCAGATACGAACCTGAAGTGAGTCGCCCTCTTTTTTTTTTTAGAAAAAATCCGCAAAAAGAGAAAAACAATTATCCCCTTCTTTGGCCAAGGAAAGTGCTCTGATACCAATTGTTAAGTACTCGAATAGATCTAAAGATAAATCTCAAAATAGATCCACAATATCATCAAGAATAATCCAAAACATTCACCATAACATGAACACAAGATGTAGACAAAACCCTTGAGGTAAGGTAACACCATATATTAATCCTTATGGAAGGATAAAACTCCGCAAGCAATCCTTGTTTGTACAATCTTAATATTCTTCATTATGTTTCATTACATTGCTTACACTTCTTTATATAACTCTCTCTATCTTCTAGGAACCTTCTAGAGAGTCTTCTCACATTTATTACATTTAACTACTAGTGGACCTTTATTAATATAGTGGACCTAGTCCATCTTACATTGAATAACCAAATTCTCATATATTAAATGACTTCCACTAATAATACATAACCACATTCCCATTGGGTACCTCCCCATGTACCCCATATTACCTCCCTATGTACACTACAGGAACTCAAGCAAATCCTTCAACGCCATGAGGAAATATATGAAGCAAACTACTCTTCCCTCCACCAATTTTAGGTGATCAAAGTTGGGAATCTGGAGCAGTCATGCACTCAATGCATTGAAATCTTGGAAACATAATGTCAATTTCTGAGAAATTTGGTCCTACCTCAGCCTATTCAGTCCTTGTCCATCAATCAGGTGTCAGGTGCTTCTCGCCATGGAAACTCAAAGGGTGGTCAAGAAGAACTTGGAGTTGCACCTATGGAGGTAGTAAAAGATTCTCTACTTCAAAGTGGAGCGCAGAGGGTACCAGATCATGAATCAATTGTCAATTGATGTTTTTCAAAATTGTTGTTTTGCTTGAGTAGTTTATTAAGAAATTTTGTAGTCAAACAATGTGGATGTTTTCAAGAGAAATATGTATGTTTTACAGTGTATTAAGAGTGATAGAATCATTAGATATACACCAAAATTTTGTAATAGAACCAATGGATTTGGTAGTTTTCCTCATCACAATTAATTATATAATATAAAAACTTCAATTCCTTTTAAAAAAAATTAATTAAGCATTAAAATCTTTGAAGTATAAAAAACCTCATCAAAAGAAACTTCAAATATCCCAAGAGTAGATATACAAAATTATTGTTTTTATTAAAACTTTAATTGTATCTTAGGTAAATATAAAAAGTACTCCATAGTATTTTGGTTTAAGAAATATATACATAGAGATCGATCTTAGTATGGGTCCAATTATAATTATATGTTATGATAAGTAGATATTATTAAGGTTTAAGAAATGTGTATTATTTATAAGTAAATATTAGTATGGGCTCAATTTATTATTATATGTTGGGTTAGTAGATATTAAAATTTTCCAAGTCTAAAATAAAAGAGGGAAAATTTGTGTAAAGTAGGCTCAAGTATCTCCTAATATTTTGATTAAGGTTTGAGAAATATAAAAGAAGTAAAATTGGGATAACATGATGTGAGTGATGTGAGTGAGTGAAAATACACTACAATAAAATCGAATTAAGTTTGTTCAGGTGTGAGAAATATAAATAAAATAAAATTGAGTTAGTAGATCGTTCAAGAGAAAACACTACAACAAAATCAAATTAATTTTGTTAATGACAATATGAGTAAAAACAAAAAGTTGGTAAATATTTCACAAATTGAATCAAGAAGTCTTTAAAGTTTAATAAATCTACATTTCATAGAGACAATTTTGAAGTTTTCCACCAATAATATAACAATTCTAGAAATAACCCCAAAATATAGGTGTATCAAATATATTATTTTTATGTGTAAAAAATAAATGTCATTATGTTTTATATGTATCAATTATAACTTATTACTAAGTGGACTTTGCTCGACAAAACAATTTTAAAACAGTTTTCCATGTCCGGTCTAAGAATAACCCCAAGGTTAACTATGTCAAATGTAATATTTATATGTATGTGAAAAATGAATGTTTTTTTGCAAGAATATGTATAATTTATATATTAAGGTATATTCTAAGGAAAATTCATGTACATTTGGCATAAGTACTCCCTAGTATTCTTGTTTTAAGTTTGCAATTTGGAAGAAATGACACTACGATAAAACAATGAGAGAGAAAAGGGTAGGGATGGTAATTACAATAAGCTTAACAACTCTACATTTTAAAGGTGCAAAACCATGTTTATGGTTTGGAGAACAAGGTTTGATAACATTGCACACAAATTGATTGAAGATGAAATGTTAGGGACATTTTGTAAAAAATCTTTGTAGTACTCATAACAAAAATTGGATCTAAAATGTCAAAATAAACAAAAAGAAACTCGACATGTAACAAGTGAAACTTGATATAGGGTCCAAAAAAAAGATAATAAGACTCAAATGTAGTCTAACTATCATCATTAATCCATAAAATATATCATTAAAAACTTGAAACATCGAACCAATTTCCTATATTGGTGTCCTATGCAACTTTTGCCCTTGGATGTGGTCATTTGAATGCCCAACATGACAATCATTGCACCCACTCTAGTAACCAAGTTTTACCTTGCATTTGATGTCCAAGTCTTCAAGCTTATGTGTTTGAATAGACACGACATACAATGGCTACATGTCTAGTGGGATTTAATAGTTGACAACATGTAAAAGTCATGAACATAGTGGTATAAATCGAAGGTTGTGTGTTTTAGTGGAGATTAATGAGTTAAACTAGGGCTTGTATCTAAGGTTGTCATATTTATAGGGCAACATTTGACCAAGGATTTCTTCAAATAGATAAAACCATTATGTTACTTATGTTTTATGTACTTATTTTAATGGGTAAAGCTGCAAATATTTTACTCAATATTGAACAATTGTGTTTGTTTTTTTTAATTATTACCCATCAAATGAACTTGTTTTCATTTTTTAATATACATATTATATTTTACTAGATTCAAATCTAAATTTACAAGGATGTACATGTTACATATATATGTCTAAAAATATACACATCCACGAAGAGGTAATGTTATCTAGTTCCATAAAAATTTTGCATACTGAATTGAATCTCACTTTGCATCTTTGTACCTTATTCAACATTTGTCAAAATAAATGGTTTATCACTTTTTTTCATATTGGATTGAATCCCACTTTGCATCTTGGTACTTTATTCAACAGATGTCAAAATAAATGATTGTACATGTGGGGTGGAAAAGAAGACAATGTCCCTCTTATTTATAAGTCATTACTTGTGTATCCTTCATTTTCTAATTATATCCATACCCCTTTGCAAATTCATTACTTTTGTATTCTTCATTTTCTAAGTATATCCACACCCCTTTGCAAATTTTCCAAAGTAACAAAATCTCCTTTTGTTAAAATTCTCCACCATTGATCTTCTCTTTATTCAATTTTTTTCTCCAATTCATTACTTTGATATCCTTCATTTTCTAATTATATCCAAACCCAAAGTAACAAAATCCATTTCTATTAAAATTCTTCATCTCCTTACTCAAAACTCATCTCCCCCAAACTCCTTTTGATGTCTTTTTTTTACTTTAACTTTTCCTTTTCTCGGGAAAAGTAGCTCTTAACAAAAAAGAAATATATGATGTTTATGACACAAACCTAAAAAACTACATGAAATTTAAGAGTAACCTAATTTTAAAGTCAAAATCTTTAAAATATATATTTAGTCCTCCATAATAATAATAACTATATAAAATGGTAGCAAATATGCATGGAAGATTGTAAATCGTGTTGTCATTTATTATATTCAAAGTCATTATCAGAATTATCATTATGTTTCTTTAATCAAAGATCTAAAATAAATGATAACAAATATTCATGGAAGATTTGAACTTGGTCATTTCAACTTATTTGGGAAAATGTAAGACCTCCTAAAGCTTGAAATTATTGAACTAAAAAAGGTACAATATGGGGATAGTGTATGTATACTTTCGTAGTCTTTACCAGTCAAATCGTTGGGCAAAGGGAGTCCCTTTCCCACAATCAAGAGGTCTCATACACCAATTTGGTGTTTGACTTGGCCGTGACCTTAAAATTAGATTATTATTATTATTATTAACATAAGCCTTGATAGAAAAGCATTGAATGACACACAAAAATATATTATTTCTCAAGTTTTGAAACACAAAAAACAAAGCAATTTCAATTAATGCATGTTAAGAATACATCCAATATTATGTTGCTTCTTATGATGCTATGTGTAATTTATCAAGATGGTTCTTTGAAACCCAAATGTTTCCAATTCTTGAATAGAATTATGCTCCTCAATTGATATCGACATTACAAACCAATCAATGCTGATTTGACCACTCAATAATTTAAAAGCTATAAATTACAAAAATTACAAAGCAATCAACATTGAGATGACCACTTGATAATTTAAATATTATTGAAAGATTGTCCACACAACATGAAGTCAAAATCAAAATAAAAGCATACATGGTACTTTAAAAACACTAGAATTTGCACTAAATGGAAAGACATTCCTCTACCAATAATCCTTCGTCATTTGAAAATAAGAAAAATATTAAGCTTCAATTGTATAATTTATTATAATGATGAATAACTATTACAATTATTACTTTACAAAATATTAGATACTATAACTTATCATTTTCATCATATTGTTTTTCATTTTATTTTTCTTCATATATTATTTTCCTCTAGCTTAATAGATCATCCATTTCATCTTTGTAATTATATTTTTATCTCCTTATCTTCATTTTTCATGTTTTCTTTTCTCTACCCTTCTCATTAAAAAAAATTCCTCCCTATAACTATTGCAAAATTTATTTTTCATTTTATTGGCATTTACAACTTCATCTTTATCATTTAATTAATTTTTATTATTTATTTTTGAATTATTTTATTTTCTTTATATTATTTATGAAATCTTCATAAAAGAAATTCCATTTTTTTCTAATAATAATTTGAATAACACTTTAGGGATGACAAACGGGAGTCTCTATGATCCCAGGGGAAACAAGATTGTGCACCTAAGGAATATGACAAACAATCTAGCCTAAACATATTCGTTGTGGTGCAGGCTCAACATCACTAGAAATTATGGAATCAAGACCTTGTATGTCTTTGGGGATCCAATGTTAATCATACAGGGAGTAATCAACTAGAAAAATCTTGGAGGGCATCAACTTCAAGGCAATGTTGCATGAATCAAGCAGATTTTATCTCAATTTGATAAGGTCTCTCTTTTCCACATCAAGAGAGCATTGAATGGAGAGGCGGATGCATGGGAAAAAAATTGTGACAATGCTAAATCTAGGGAGCATTATGGAAAATGGGGAATATAACTATGTCACAATCCCCTAAACATTTCATTAGTGAGTGGTTAATCAACTTTATTATGGCTAAGTGGATCACAATCAAAGTACTTTCCATGTGGCTTCCCGTTATAGTGTCAATTGCCACCTTCGAAGCATTGACAAGCTCATTGGCCTAATTTCTATCCTATCTATAGACTATTATTCCCCATACCTCCTTGAGACCTTCCAAAACACAGTTTCATGGAAGATGTACGCACCCTCACAGTTATGATACTCACATACACGTGGGCCAGTGAAGGGATAGCCGCATACATGTCAAAAAATGCTTAAAATATATAATTATGCCTAATTAATGGTGAGTTATGGGTTTGGTTAATTGCCTGACTTCTTTTACCCATACTCAATCGTCTCTAACCAATTAGAGACTAGATAAAAGGAGCATTTGTCCAAGGAGAAAGGTAATGACAAGTAATGGTTCTTTGCACACATTAAGCAAACCTCTGTTTGGCTAACCCCACCAAGTTTGTAAACCCCTATAGATCCCAATTGTTGTTGGTTTGACCTAGAAACCCTTGTTTCCAGCCCTGTTTTCTGATCACCAACTTATCTTGCCAAGAGTTTATCCTTATATCATGTTTGGGCTCGTGGGTGATCTGAAGTTAATACCATCTTGTATAGCAGGAGAAAGGGTGGAGGAACCTGGGATCTCTCTCGACAAGACAGCACTGCGCAGGTCAGATATAAAGTTGTAACCACCTTAACTGCTTAATAAAAACAGAAACTCTTTCCTTCGAAATATTTTGTGTTTGTAATGTTTTGATTGCAATCTTCCGACATGTATTTTGTAGAATACTAGTTGTTGAGATTTTATTGATATATTTCATTAGACTATCAGGTAGTTATTAGTATAACTACCTCTTTGTATAGTCTTGCATCTTTAAGAATCTTGCAGGTCATAGAAAAGTTGTTGGAAAGGAACGAAAAGACTACAGCGATCGAGAACAACATCGATCGTAGGACTCCAAGTGAGTCAATCTTTCTCTCTTCTTCCATAGTTTGTTATTTCTTTTGAAATCAGTTATTATATCTTTTGTACATGTTCTTGTTGTGAATTTGTTTCTATACGGTCATTGGTACGTTGTAGTACAACCCACAACTGTAGGGGATTTTCCCCGAAAGCACTTCCCACGAGATCACGTAAGTCGAACAGGTGGCAGATGGACAGCATAAGCAAGCAAGTTTGGTCTCATTTATTCAAATTGGCCTCACTCGAGGGATTTCAATGCACAGTCATGGAACAGAGCAACAAATATGGGATAAACTGAGTTTGGGAACCACCTTGGTTCTACAGAGATGAGGTTTGGTGGTGGAAGGATTCAGTCCAAGATTCTTTGTTAGAGTGCAGGATTCCAGAGGATTGGCAAGGGAGTGTCCATGGAATGAAAGCTAAGGTGTGACTGTGGATGATGGTAGCGAGCACAACATGGTTTCCCTTTCGATTTCCTATTGGTTTGGTCTTGGAATATTTAGCCCTATTTCAGATTTCCTTCCCAATTGATTCACTCATGTGGCACATAATTAGCCACTTGAACCAAAGGAAATTAGGGTTTTCTTCTAAATTGATGTTTTGGTTCAAGGCACAATGAATCAATGTCAATTCACTTTGTAATAGCTAGGCAAGAGGCAAGGGTTATTTGTGCAGTGATGGCAGGGGAAGACGCTCGGGGATTGAAGAGAGCCTTGTGCAAACACGAGGAGATAACACAAGCCAACAGTGGTCATCTCCTCCAAGGTGGTAGCGCTGGAGTATTATAGTATATCCCAAAATGCTAACCTCTCCAACCTTCTTCTCAACCAAAAAAGTTGGATTGTCTCATTGGAAGCATAATTTAGTAGATTGCATACGTTGATATTAACTTAGCGAGTAGATAACTCCCTCTGGTGTCAAATAATCTAGGAACTCAAATCTCTAACCAAGAGGGGGGAGTAGAGGCTGAGACCATTTACCAGAATCGGGTTCCCATGGAAATCGAAGACATAGGCACCCATCACTCTAATGAGGGAAGGGAAGATCAAGGTAGCGTGCAAATGTTAACCAGTATTATTGTTTTTTAGAGTCATTTGTGTTTTGTGTCAGTTTATTTGGTAGACTACAAGTCAGATCACTTGGAACTCTCATTTAGAATCTCTCTTTTTGTATGAAAATATCAATCTATAACTATGCTTTGTTTTTTAGGAATTAAAAGATGTCATCAATGTAATCGTTGCTAGCATCGACACAACCACTTATACACACACACACACACACACACACACACACAAAATTCAATTCTGGTTAATAATAATAATAATAATTTGAATAACACAAAGAAACTCAAACGCGATAACTTTCCAACCACCTCCAACACTACCTTCATTGCTCTTGAACCAAAAAAACTACCTCAAACACTACCTAAGTCCACCAAGTAAACATCATCATTATCTCCCGAATGGTCTTGTGTTGAATTCTCCTATAGCCTAACTCTCTACCAAGGTAGTAGAAGCTGAGTCATACAGAAATAAGGGCAATAGCTGTGGGGTCCAATGTCAAAGCCAAGTAGCATGCTTGGGGTATTATTATTGGACCAATCAATGCTGAATAATGGCATTAAAATGTTAAACAATAGCATTAACTTTCAGTATATATGAAGCTTGGGGGGAAATCTTGTACAGTGCGTATTGTTTTCAGATGAATAATGAGAAAGTCATGAAGCATTGAAGTGCTTATTACATAAGACATGAAGTGCTCTCCTACAAATTAATCTAGTTTTGTGTTTATATGAAAATTCCTCTCATGCCTATTTTCGTCTAGACACCAAATATCAACACCCTTCGACCTTTACTTTGCTCTACAAGCCAAATATCAACAAACACTGCATACCCATTCTTTTTCTTTTGATCCACCCATCGAATATCAGCCCCCAGCATATATTGCATTTCCATATTTTTCTACTATGCAAAACACTCTTTAACTATAGCCAATTGAGATTCAACCAAAACGTTACACAATCCCAAGTCATTCTTTAGAAGGGAATGACCATTCCCCTGTTTCCTTTATTGCAGTTCCTTTTGCTAATATTTTGGGACTCCAAAACTTCATCTGTTGGGGTAACTTAAGCACCATGTTTTTGTCAGTCATCAGACTAAACTCAGAGTATGCCTTTGCTCTACAAGCAAATATCAAGAAACATTGCATAGCCATTCTTTTGCTCCTTTATTCCACCCACCAAATATCAACCCCTCACATATATTGCATTTCCATATTTTTCTATTATGCAAAACATTTATCAAGTATAGCCAATTGAGATTCAACTGAAACATTACAAAATCCCAAGTCATCCTTTAGAAGAGAATGACCATTCCCTTCTTTCTTTCATTACAATTCCTTTTGTTAACATTTTAGACTCCAAAACTTCATTTGTTGGGGCAACTGAAGCACCATGTTTTTGTCAAAGTCATCAGACTCAATTCAGAGTACACTTTTTCTCTACAAGCCAAATATCAACAAACACTACCTACCCATTATTTGCTCCTTTGATCCACCCACCAAATATCAGCCCCTCACATATATTGCATTTCCATATTTTTCTATTATGGAGAACATTCATTAACTACAGCCAATTGAGATTCAACCAAAACGCTACACAATCCCAAGTCATTCTTTAGAGGAGAATGACCATTCCCTTGTATCCTTCATTGTAGTGCCTTTTGCTAATATTTTAGAACTCCAAAACTTCATCTGCTGGGGCAATTGAAGCACCAACCATGTTTTTGTCCAAGTCATCAAACTCAACTCAGAGTACGCCTTGACAAGGCTGAATGGTAAGAGTTGACTAGGACTGGGGAAAAAAATGTGAGTCATCCATCCATGCCCTTCCAAGAGGCCAAGACAGAATAAAACAAAAAAGAAAAGAAAATGCACTAAAATTGAGGGGGGGAGTTAATTTATATTAATATGAATATTCACGTCCATATGATAAAATTTTAAATAATACTTCGTTTCAAATTACATAGATGATAGAACATACTAAAACAACCACTGATTCTAGATAGTTGATAGGTCCATCAATTGTCTGTTGTGAAATCATGTCAAAAAATCGAGCAAAATCGAGCCAAGTCAAACTCAAAATGTGGAGCCAACCACTTTCTTACCTCACAGAATAGACTCAAATTCGGGAGTCGACTCAGACTTGAGTCTTGTAACACTGGTTTTGGTGTCCATTTGAACATATAATATTATTGGGCCATTACAAGCATTTGCCTCTATGATCATTAAAACATCATGTTTTTTAAATGTTTGGCCATCGGGTACACGCATTCTTTCATGTTGATTCAATCTACATAATATCGTGATTATGGGAGGTTTGGAGGGCTCGAAAAACCATCCTTTCATGGTAATCACCATAAATGCTCTCTCCATATACTTTAGGACCAAGGCATGACTTTCAAGTTTCAACACAAACAAGTTGTTTCTTCAGCCTTACGTTGCTTATTCTAAGCCAATCTTTAGTTGTTCATTCCAATCAACTATAAACAAGTGCTGTCGATAGCCATAAATTTTACTACTTCTGGCATGGAACGAAGATCTTATTGCAACTTTATTCCTGTGCTCAATGTTGCTTCAGAATCTCTCAATAATGGTAAGAGGGGACCTTTGGTGCTA
>JASDQU010585631.1:32605-46273 GCA_032191745.1 Picea mariana | reverse complement strand
TCGAAAAATTTGAAAGAAAAAAAATGTGGATACACTATGGATAAGAAGATTTCAAATATTAAAAAAATGGACTAAAAGGTAGGGGGTGCTACCGAGGTAAAAAATGTGGCCCCTAAAAAAACAAGAACTCTACATTGGTTAACTTTGTTATTTATCAAGGTGGTCCACAACTACTCTTGTTAAATATTGAATAATTTTTCCATACATAAAATGAAGAGAAAGTCTTGCACATCCCTATTCACATGTTTACATGTCTTGATAGATGATTTTGGAGGTGCCATTTGATAATCTGTGCCTTTTCTTGTGAAAGATGAAAATTAAAAATTAAAATGTGGTTTATAAATTGATACAAAGATTGGAATTGATGACAAATTTTATCCCTAAAAATTAAGGCAAAGAAAACCTACATGAAGGTTATATGTTTGAAGTTTGTTCAAGAAATTCCATTGATGTTTGACTTTGAGGGCAAGATGTGGCAGTTGTTAGATACTATTGAATTTTGTCAAAAATGATGGTGTAACTCTGATTATGGGATCTCTACAAAATAATTTAGAATCCCTTTTGCAACATATGTGGAATAATTAATATCACATTAATAAGTTCAAATTTTGATGCAATGATGAACAAATCTTTTAGGACTGTGATAGTTTAAAATTTAAACTAGTCCATTCATCATCTTAACTTCCTATAGTGTGCACATTTTCCTCCTCCCACAATGTTTCCCACAAGCTACAAAGCCTTCTATTCTTTTTTAAGATTATAATTTGTATTAAAAATTTGTTGCAGCCACACTGTACAACATAATAATACAAACAAAATTGGGCTTTCAAGAGGTAAAAAAAATTCAAAATTTTTACCTATAAGCAGGGATATTCTTACTTCCTTGAAAATATAGAAAAGTAACCTACTATTATGTATCCTAAGAAATTGGCCTAGTATCAAAATTACCTTAGACAACATTAATAAACTTGGGATATAAAAAGAAACGCCCATTGAGGACTTCTTGCTTGATGGCTGCTGGAAATTGGAGCTCATGAGCAAGATTTTCCATTTCCCATTCTCCTTGAGCTTGTTGAACAATTTCTTCATCTTTGGCTAAAACTGGGGAAAACACAATTTATATCTTTGAACAAGAAACTAGAGATGAAGAACTCCTAATTGTTAGGATATTTGAACACTTGGGAGTTAATTAAGATCAAATTGGTCTAATGTGTCTTTAGGAAAAATGTGTTTCCTTAGGATGCATTAGTATGCATTTGTAGTTATATAATCCGATGGTCACGATATGTTCTAGACATAAAGTAATCCGATGGTTCAAATTCTCTTTAATATTAACGACTATATTGATCCGTTGCTTAACACCTGATTGGTCCATGATCTATATTTAAAGAGCATGGAGGGTCATTTGTTGATGAACAATTGTGAGAAACTCACATGTAGTTTTTTTCCATTTGTATTAATACATTTCTTCAAGTGGTTGGGTTGGATGGGGCCATGGATTGTTTCTCTCTTTGATGGTTTTAACATGTAATACATTAGTGTACTAATCTTTGATATGTTTGTGTGATCAGTTGCTTAAGGTGTTCAACCTATGCTGAAATAACTTGAGGTTTTTAAGATTCCCTTGAAGTGACAATCCCTCCTGCTCCTTGTGGATTTTTGAATGAAAGGAACTAGACGAAGAACTTGAAAAATCCCACATGTGTCCTCCCAAAATATTTTATGCCATTTATGAGCTTGCTACACCATTGTGAGGTCTGAATGAGGGTACTAAAGGAACAAAGGTTGTAAATACTCGTCTCTTCAAAATGAATGTGCACCACCACCTATCTTGTCATGCGTCCTCCATTGATATTTGGAATCCCCCCCTTGCTATGTCTAATAAATTTAGATATATGGGATATGGGATAGAGAAATAATTCCCCCATTTGTTCGTATTGATCCAATGCTTAGAAGAGTAGTTCATTTAGCTAGTCGATATGCATACCTATTGTATTCCCTTAGCACATGGAAGAATTATATCCATTTGGAATTTCTCACTTCCCTTTGTATTATGGGAATGATCCTTGCTAGAATATAGTTTGTTGCTGCTCAAACTCACACTTAGGGAAAGTCTCGCCTTGTGAGGGGGATCTTGGGGCAATGAAACAAGAAAACTCGCCCACTATCATCTTAGAAGTCTACTTCTACTCTTTTAGGATAAGGTATCTAACCTAAAGAGGGTTTTCCTATATGGCCAAAGAAATCCATATCTTATACTAGGAACATCCAATGACATGCAAAACCAAAACCAAAATATTTTTGCAACAATTGATTAAATTTCACTTGTTCGAATATTTCAAGCATAGACCACTTCTCATAAATGTTCAACGACAATGTATAGCTAGCAATGACAAGGTATTCATAATCCAATGGTGTATGTATCAATCACAAAATATGCTCATGGGATATAAATGTTTTGCAATGGATATGGAAACAATAAATTTACAATGGATTCCACACATTTAAACCAATATATATAAATTGTACAACATGTAGCTGGAAAAAGGGGCTGAAGGCCCAAAGGGAATGTAACTGGAAAAAGTTAAAATCCAAATCATGAACCTTCCAAATGTTCTCCCAAAGAGGTCTTGAGGACAATGAAGTGTCTCTCCTAAAAAAATTCAAAGACCTGCAAAAGTAAACACATACATATAAATGTCCCACTTGTTGAGGGATCTACAAAACTGTGTTACAAGCTATACTATACCCCCATGGCACTCTGTGTACCTCTCCCTTCAGGTGATAATGTGGTACTACCTCTCAAGCTAATTGATTAACCCATAGAGAGTACCCAATGTTTGGAACTTAATTAATTAATGGTAATAAATGGGCTTGGAAAAATGATGCATTGAAAACGAAGGTGCAACACACCCTCTACAAAGGCACCCATAAATGAGACACTATGATCCCTTTTATTTCATGAACCCCATTCTCAAAAGTATTTCCCCCATCCATATGATCTTCTCCACATGAATTAGAGAGGGGTTCACCTAGAAAACACTCCTTGACTTAGGGAATGATTCACCCAATAGGTCTCCTTGTCAACCCTCCCATACCTAAACTTGGGAAATTGCATAGGGTCTTTGAAAACTTGTTTAGTTTGATGAGATGGTTTTTGATGCACATGCTTAGGTGTCTCTTTTATTGATTTTATTTACTTATCATGATGCATTTGAATTGAGATCCTTGGAGGACCTTGCTTGTGGACAATTTTGGAAGAACAAGCCTAGCTTGGGCTTCCTTGGGGCTTAAATACCACTGGTTGGATACAATGGCCTACACACTGGATGATGATGGTAACATTTCGAGGCTTGATATATACCTTGGAGGATATATCCTATCCCATTTCTAGCCCAACATTTTTATTTTGAGGCCAAAATGTCACACTTGGAGGGCTTGACGTCACCCTAGGTCTAGGGTTTTGGTGGTGATGATGGACACTTGGCACAATTGGATGAGAGGAGCCCTTGCAGTGAGGAGGAGACCCTTGGATTGAGTATGCATAGAATTTAGAGGCCTATCACATCTCCTTCAAGCCCAATGAGTTTCTAGAAGTGCCTTGACGTCACCCTAGAGAGGAATGACGCCATTTTTTAGGGTTTCTTATGTGCATTTTTTAAATTAAATTTGAATTAAAGTTGTAAAGGGGGGAAAAGGGGAAAAGTATCACTTGTTTTGTGGTTTACCCTAAACTAAGTGGAAAAACACTTTTTAGAGGATTTTTATAAATAAAGATCAAAGTATTTTCATTTTTGTCATAGCTCTCTCATTGTGAGAAGACTACTTGGCTGAAATTTGTGCCCTCTTTGGGAAATTTGGATATCTCTCTCTTGTGAAAGTTTCTTATGGTGAATTATCTTGGTGAATTATGGAGATAAGGTGGTATGCACCTCTTGGAGGTCTTTTATCTTGCTTATGAATGGTCATTGCTTGGTGAACTAGGGTTTTACCTTGCATCTTTCTTGCAATTGGTAAATAAAATATGCAATTGTTAATTCTTCTTGCTTGTTTCGTAATTATTATTGGTTGAAACCCCAGGATTATTATAGGTGCATAAACCCTCCATCAAGCTTCATCTCATTTTCTAGTTGACAAGTCATTTATTGCAAGGTTGCTAGAAGGAGTACAAGGGTGTACGCCCTCCTAGATTTACCTAAGTTTGATTTGCATATCCTAGGGAGTAAGAGGGTTTACAACCCTAGGGATATTGTGGATATAACTCTTACAATCCAAGACTCTATTTACCCAATATTTTAAAGGCACTAATCTGAAATTTGCATTGGAGAAATAAATTACTTGCATTGGGTAACATGATTTTACGAGATTTTCAAATTGTTTAAAGTGCAATCAATTCTACATGCTATTTAATAGTTTGATTATGCCCCTAGGGTGTCATATTTTCCCAAGTAACTCTTATTAATGTTATAAATTGAAGCTACAACCATTAGGGTTGTAGAAAATCACTTTAAATCTTTTACTTTTCTCTCATTTCGACCGTCAAATTTTGTTAGAAAGATACCAAAATAAATTACAAGTCACCGTGGAACTTTTTGGTGGTTTACTTGTGATTTTGAGTGGTTGGAATTTTCTGTTGTAGAAATTGTTTTCTACAGCCATAAGGCTGCAATCAAATCTCTTCAATACTTGTACCTAACAACCTTTAATTGTTGCTAGAGTCTTGTGCTATCATACTTGAGTTACACTAGTAATTGTTAGTTGATCTATTGCTTATTTACTTGGAATTTTAGTGACTTGTTTAGCATCTATTATTATCATTTCATTGATTTATATTATTATATACCGATGCTAATTAGGAAAACAAGATTCACTTGCTTTTCCATTGGATTATTGGGCTTGTATCTTGTCTTTTCTTTTGTCTCGGGCAAGTATAACTATTTTCTGTAGGTACTCAATCACTTGGTAACCATTGACCATTTTCGAGACTCGCTTCCAAGACATCCTCCACTCAATAGTTTTACCTATAGGGGTATCGCTTCCATAACCTCACTTTCCATCTCATTCCCCCTAGGGTCACTCGGGATTCCCCCCATTGTGTTGGATTTCTCCTTCACTAAAGTGAGGGGAGGGTTTATCTAAGGTGGCAATTGGTAGACTCTCCCACATTTAGTGCCATCTTGTGGATTGGGTCGGGATTTTCCCAACCTACAGTTTGCGTGATAACACAACGAAAAGGGTCAAAATGTAGAACAGTTAGATAACGTCGATTTAATTCTCATGGATGGTGGGTGAAGATTGGATCCCCCTCTTTTGCTTATAATTCCAATTTGAAGGCTAGAAGTTCTATTAGTAAAATCATTCATTGAGGTATTAATCCCACACAAAACATGATAGTACTCCATAACTCGAAATTGTCTACTATTCTTTGAAATTTTTTTAGAGGCCTTCTAAAATGAGATTCTAGGGGTAGAGAATTATTGATCATATGGAAAATTGTTATCATGGAATCCCTTATCAATGTGATTTTATTGATATTGTGTTCTTTTAGAAGTAAAACCCTTTACAAAAGGACCAATATTTCTACTTGGTTATTGGCGATGACACTTAATCCCTAGATGAAAGTGGTTTCTTGTTTTCCTTTGGGGCTGAGGAGGATCCCCTGCACCTGCCACCCTTCGATTACCTTTCACCTTTCAAAGATCCATCAGAAAAAAAAAATGTTGTTTCCTCCCAAGAATCCATTTTGATAGATCTTGCTATGATATCATTAATTTCCATGACAATATTTTTTTGGGTCTGCAAACATAAATTTTTCCCGAGTCGGTCCCTTCTTAAAGCATGCCTTTAAGCCATATCTTCTCTTATATTTCTAGTTCTACAGTATTTTGGCCTTTCTCTCCTTTTAATATTATCACTTCCATTAAGAGACCCCTAGCTTGTGAAGTCGCGTTTATGGGAGAAGTGGATTCTTGCTAGAAAATTTCAATGTTTTTTTTGGTAACCACACCTTCTCGATAAAATACATGGGAGTTGCTATCCACACTCTATTTAGTAAATGTTTTTTCTTTTTTTTTTGTTCTGGAGGGTTCCTAGGTATTTTCTATTCCAAATCTAAAATTCTTCCTTCCAATTTTGAGGCATGATCAATTGAACTCCTAGATTTTTGAAAGCAATGATCCATACTCCCTTTGTGAATTTACATTCTAGAAATAGAAGGGTAGATGACTCTTCATTTTGGAGACACAAAGGGTATCTAGACGGGCCTTGAATTCCTCTTTTCCTCAAGTTTTCCACTGTCAAAATCTTGCCATGAATTAGAGTCTGACAAAAGACTTTGATTTTTAGGAGTTCATCTTCATTTCCAAATTTTCTTCCAAACGACGGATCTTGGAAATCGGTTCCTTTCTTCGATCTATACTTTATATCTTCTTTGATAGTGTAAATACCTTCTCCTAAACCCCATCCTCTGATATCTAATGAGTCTTTGCTTACAGGAGTTGCCCCTCTGAGGTTAAAATCCATTACATGCCATTGGAATTTTAAATGAGGTGGTATATCCATATTTTTCCATTGTTTCCAAAGATCAGAGTTGGTTCTATCCCATTTAGAAATATGGGATAAAAATTGAAGACTATTGGGCTTCATCCAAGATCTTATTCTATACAACTCCTATATTTGGTTCATTGGTGGCTTTCCCATAATTTTTCCCTCTCAAAGGTGAGTTTTCTATTCACTTTTAGTCACCCATGAAGGCATGTCTTGGATGAGATGGACTAAGGGCTTCCCGAGTTTCCAAATTGAGGATCCTCTCAATAGTGGAATTTGTTGGTCTAAACTTATGAGATGACTTGTTGAAGGTATTTTTCATGTAAGACTATTTTACATGATGCCTTCTCGCCCGATGCTATTTTCCACAAAAGTTTCACACCCATTGCCAAATTCATTTGTTGAGGGTGTTTAATCTCTATAACTCTGCTATTTGAGGTGCTGACATCAGTCTAGTTTATCAAATTGAGTTTATTTTTATTGCTCTTACTCCCTAGCCACAAGAATTTTCTTAGGGCTCTCCTAATAAGTTTCATGATTCCAGAAGGAGAAAACATAATTGAACATTGAAAAAAGGGAAAGGAGGATAGGACATACTTTAGAAGAACCACATAAACTGAATCTTAGGTTGAGCCATTGGGTACCTCACTGAATCATTTTTTTTCTAAATTGTTTGATATATATATATATATATATATATATATATATATATAAGACACTTAGTTTCCTTCATAAGTCCCAACATAACCGAAATCCCTAGGTACTTAACGTAGTACTATTTAATAACAAAGGAGAACTCAACAACTGTGGCGATGAAATTCAAAAATTGAGGATAGATGTTCAACCATATATGTTGCTTCTCCACCACCTCTGTTTTTCCTCCCATGGCATTTACAAACTTGTAAATTATATCTTTGAATCACTCAACTATAATGTTAGATGTTCTTCCTAATGGAAGTGTGTCATCTAAAAATTGAGAATGGTTTAATGCTTTCACCTCTCTGACCATTGGTATTCCTTGAAGGTGGTTGAATATTCTATCATACTCAATATTTCCATTAGGAGAGTCTACCATTATTATGTACATAAGAGGCGATAGAGGGAATCCATACCTTAATCCTCATCTCCTTTGCGTTTGTTTTTGGCTAAAGGAGCTATCCAATGACCTTCTATGCAAGCTTTAATCTAGTTTATGAACATATATATGAAACCCAAAAATTTTAGACCTAGATAAAGAAAAGAGTGATGTACTCGATCAAACGCATTGGCCATGTCCAATTTTATGATCATTCTTTTGTCCTTGTTGCTTCTATTGGAGTGAATTTCTTCCTGAACTAAAATGATTTTGTTCATTATCTGCCCTTTTTGAATAAAACACCCTTGATTTTTGGAGACTGTGTTAGGAATAATCTTCTTGAGGTGGTTGGAAATATTTTTTGTTTTCATTTTGTATGATGCATTGCACAGAGAGATTAGATGGAACCTAAAGAAAGAGAAGGGATTTAATTTCTTAGGAAGGGAAAGGAAGAAGGAATTAGTGTTCCCACCTAATTTACCTTCCCTTCTTTTCCAACTCAACATTTTTCATAAATCAAATTTAATAACGTTCCACCAGGCATGATAAAAGAAGATAGTGAAATCGTTTAGTCTAGGTACCTTGTCAGGCTCTAGCCCCTAGACAACAAGGATAACTTCCTCTTCTTGAATATACTTTTTGAGAGTCTTATTTTCAATGGTCAACAGAAGGCATGGGATTTTTTGAGCATGGAGAAAGTAAAAACTAGATATGCTTCCTCCTCATTTGTGTATAGTTCTTGAAAATGATTGAATGCCTTCTTTATTTCTTCAAAGTCTGAAGTTTTGTTCCTGTTTTCTTTATTTATTTCACATACATTGTTACATTTCTATACGGATTTTGATTGCTTTTGGAAGAAAGAAGTATTACAATCTCCTACTTTTAACCATAAGCTTTGGGACTTAATCCTCTAGTGTTCTTCCTCCCTCTTGTAGGTACAATGAAACTCTCCATATAGACTTTTTTCTTCATATAGGTGTTTCTTATTAGATATATAAGACTTACTATGTAATACAGTCACTTTATGACTTTAGAATATCTAATGTTCACTTTTTGTGTAAAGCAATCTATCCCACATTCATAAGTGGAAATGATTTGATTATTGAACAATGATATATAAGAAGGTAAACTCCTTTGTAATAGATGTGCTAGTTATTCATTGATGATATCATATGGTGTTATTGTGAGTATCCTTCTTTGATCTTAGTTATGTGACTCAACCCTATCTTGGGTTTCCTCATTTAGTGATCTAGCTCATTTTGTAATATGGTATTAGAGAAGGAAGTTGTATGCCTTTGAAAGACAAGGTTTCCACCCTTGCAACTTCAATAGTATAAGAGCTACAAAGTGCCACAATTCGAGGAGGCAACAAGTGTTTTATTGAAATATTTATAGCTCTTCTTTGCATCCGTCAGTAATTATTTTTTAGCAGTGAAAAATATCATATATGATTAGTCATGGAGATGTCGTTAGATAAGTACTTGAGTTTCAATTTCCATATGTGGAAAGTGAAGATCTAGATGTAATTAATGAATAAAAACCTTTAGGGAATTGTCAAAAGAACTGAGGTAGCACCCGCATATCCGAACAAGTTTATAGAATGGAAAATCATAGATGATACAGAAAAATCCATTAATGGCCTTTCCCTCTTAGATCCAGAGCTACATCACGTAGATCTAGACAAATCATCCAAGGAGATATGGGAAAATATCAACAAGTTATTTGGGGAACAAGTAGTGAATGCAAAATTTCCCTGAAATTATAGTTATTCAATTTTAATATGCCAGTTGAAGCCACCATGTCAAGTCATGTCAAAAATCTAAGATCTATTATCAGACAAATTGTAAATGCCAAAGCAATACATGATGAGGAGGATTCCAAAGCTATTTTCATGAATAGTTTTCCACCTAAATATAGTAGTTCTATGATTACCCTGAGTCAACTACCTTCACAAAGTCTGGATGAAATGATTTCAACATTTCTAGCAAAAGAAAAGAGAACCATTGAAGTTGATATCCATCCAGATCTTGCATTCTATGCAAGAAACAACCACGATCGATCAATAAAAAACAAAGAGGAAATAGAATGCCACTAGTGCAGGAAGCTAGGTCATACAGCTTGGAATTGTAGACAGTGAGCCAATTTTGTTCTTAAGAGAAAGGTCAAAGATAGACAACATATAGCAAGTGTATACATGATTGAAGATCCACTGGATGCTAATAATGGTGAAGAATATACTGAAGAAAAGATGTTTTATGAATCTTAGGAAGCCCACACTTTGAAGACGGGAAGAGATCAATTAATAGATCAAAATGGATTGTTTCACAAGTAGTTTATAAGTTGTGGATCTAGAGAAATATTTATCATTAGTTGGAGAGACATGCATGAGGATTGTAGTCTACTAGTGAGGTTATATGACATGCATGTGGATTGTTGTGTAGTAATTGATTTTGGGAGAATCATGATTCAAGAGTCCAGCGAGGTGGAATCTGAGGACTCATGAATTAAACTCAATAGATACACCTTTATGAGGGTTATGAGGCAACTTGATGCAACTAAAACTGGTCTAGGAATTGTTTTCAAAGAAGAATCTTCTAAAGGATGTCACTGATGTTTGATGTTCAGTTTATGTGTTTTTACTTTTAGTATATGTATTTGATTTCATTTTGTTTCAACATTGTATGCCTTATGGGGAGGGTATTAGAGATATAAAGCTTACCATGTAATAAAGTCACTTTATGAATTTAGAATATGTCAATGTTCACTTTTTGTGTAAAACAATCTATCCCACATTCATAAGTGGAAATGATTTGCTTAATGAAAAATTATATATAAGGAGACAAACTCCTTTGTAATAGATAAACTAGTTATTCATTGATAATATCATATGGTGTAATTGTGAGTATCCTTCTTTGAGCTTAGTTATGTGACTCAACCCTATCTAAGGTTTCCTCATTTAGTGATCTAGCTCAATTTGTAATATTGCTAAGTGATTTGTTGTTGTTCCATTTGGTCTTGAAGGTCTAAAATTTGATGATGCACCATTTTCCTTTTTGTCAAAGGGTCTATGCAATGTTCTTTTTCTCATTCTTTTAGTGCTAACTTGGTGGCCTTTAGTTTAGATTCACAAATGTAGTCTGGATATTATTCAACATTCGTTTTCTAGGCTTTGGCTTTAAGCTCTAACTTTAAGTTCTAAAACTTTATGATCCTGTAGACATAAATGATTACATCTGAAATGGAGTGGGCCATGATTTTAATGATTACATCTGAAATGGAGTGGGCCATGATTTTTACTATTTTGCATTGAAAGTGATATGGGATCGTGATCTGAGACCGTCGAGGATACAATGTTAAAGGATATCTCCAAATTTTCTACTAAGAACCTATTGTGAATCAAGAATCTATCCAGCCTGGGGGTAATGTGCCTAGTACCAAGTCTTTTATTTTTCCAAGCAAATTCCCCCCTCTTTGGCTTGACATATATTAAATCCCAATCTAATATGATGTCTCCTACCCTTTGTCTAAATTGATCTTGAATGATGCTTCCTCCTTGTTTTTCTTCCTAAGTCAACACTAGATTAAAGTATTCTTCCATGATGTTATTTTCTATAGAGATGGAGTCTTTCATATCATGTAAATATTGCTAGCATCAATATTTTCCCTATAATGAACATGTGCATATATATTAAAAAATTTAGGTTGTTTACCTATGCTTTGACATACTAGTTCTATTTAGATCCAATGTTGGGAGCATTTTGATTGAACTAGGTCAAAGAGGGAGCTATTCCAACGAGTGTGGATCCTTCTAGATTCTCGTAGTGAACAAACTACCATTCCCAAGATTCCTCTCCATTTCTTATTACATGTTTCCATAATTTCTACTTCCAACATCTTGGTCTCTTGGATTAGGCGCATGTTGGGGTTTTTAGATTTCATAATATCTCTGAAAGATTCTAGCTTATACTTACTTCCTAACCTTCTACAATTCTAGGAGACAATTTTCATTATTTAAATTCGGGGGGGGGGGGAGAATGGAGATTCCTTGGAAGAGGGATTCTAACTTAGTATGCATTCTAGTACTTTTGATAACAAGGTGCTTGTTTCTATGCCCTAGCAAGATTTCAATGGAGGATTGGAGTCCCAAGTTTTTTTCTTATTGGCTATTTCTTATCTTTTTCTTTATGAGATATTCTCCCCGACTTCTTTGGGAGTCTTTCTTCCCCAGGATAATCTTCTCCAATTTTTGTGATTTTTTCCTTGTGAGAACCCCACTTGGATATGAGTAGTTCTTCTATGGGACTGTGTTGTCCTGTTCTTGATTTTCTACTACAATTTCATTTGCAGGTGAAATTAGGATTTCCATTTGATATTCATAGAATGTGGAGGAGATGAAGTTTGATGGAGATATTACTAGTTGAGATAGAATGGTTATACGATTTTCCTCAAGCTCTTTGTATACTTGAGTGAGAACTTCATATCTGCTATCCAAGGAGGATGACCTTCCTTTATGTGCCATGAATGTGGAGAGGGCGGCTTGATTCAAACCCCTTTTCTTTTTGAATATCTACCATCGATATCCTTTTTCAGAAGGGGATTGCGTGGGGGTTTCCTTTATGCAATATTTCACAAAGTGCCCATAGCCATGATATGTTTTACACTTGAATGGAAGCTTCTTATAGTCTATTTTTTTAATAAGGAGTCATCATTTCGACAATGTAATAGAAGATGAGGCAATATTACCCATATAGGGATTGTTATCCCCACTTTTCAGGGATAACTAGGAGATCATGCCTCGAGGCCCACAGGTCCTAGACATGGAGTACCGAGAGCAGGATTGACCTGAGCATGGCCCTGGAGGACCCGCCTTTTCTTCATTCATCATCTTTTGTCTTGTCAACAACAACAACATCCATCACCATCAGCTTGATCCTGCATCAGAAGAGGTTCTTGCTCCATGAGGTAATTGGTCTAGGTATCATGGTATGTGTCACTTTTGATCATTGAAACCTTTAAATATATGCATCTGNTGGGGAAATTGACAGGGTGCCCTAGCAAGCCTGTGCCCATAGGTCTTGGTTTGCCACTGGGGGAATTTCTGAAAAGCCATTGTCTGCTCCCATCATAGCACCACTATTTCATCTTATCTCCCGCTCATTTATCCCATTCCCCTTGTTCCAGCATTGGGTTGACCTATTTGCATGTTTTCATTTGGGGGGGAGAATGGAGATTCCTTGGAAGAGGGATTCTAACTTAGTATGCATTCTAGTAATTTTGATAACAAGGTGCTTGTTTCTATGCCCTAGCAAGATTTCAATGGAGGATTGGAGTCCCAAGTTTTTTTCTTATTGGCTATTTCTTATCTTTTTCTTTATGAGATATTCTCCCCGACTTCTTTGGGAGTCTTTCTTCCCCAGGATAATCTTCTCCAATTTTTATGCTTTTTTCCTTGTGAGAACCCCACTTGGATATGAGTAGTTCTTCTATGGGATTGTGTTGTCCTGTTCTTGATTTTCTACTACAATTTCATTTGCAGGTGAACTTAGGATTTCCATTTGATATTCATAGAATGTGGAGGAGATGAAGTTTGATGGAGATATTACTGGTTGAGATGGAATGGTTATAGGATTTTCCTCAAGCTCTTTGTATACTTGAGTGAGAACTTCATATATGCTAGCCAAGGAGGATGACCTTCCTTTATGTGCCATGAATGTGGAGAGGGCAACTTGATTCGAACCCCTTTTCTTTTTGAATATCTACCATCGATATCCTTTTTCAGAAGGGGATTGCGTGGGGGTTTCCTTTTTGCAATATTTCACAAAGTGCCCATAGCCATGATATATTTTACACTTGAATGGAAGCTTCTTATAGTCTATTTTTTGAATAAGGAGTCATCATTTCGACAATGTAATGGAAGATGAGGCAATATTACCCATATAGGGATTGTTATCCCCACTTTTCAGGGATAACTAGGAGATCATGTCTCGAGGCCCATAGGTCCTAGACATGGAGTACCGAGAGCAGGATTGACTTGAGCATGGCCCTGG
>JASDQU010585631.1:19202-32556 GCA_032191745.1 Picea mariana | reverse complement strand
TAGGTATCATGGTATGTGTCACTTTTGATCATTGAAACCTTTAAATATATGCATATGATTCCTTTTATCTCTAACAACTGCTTAGATATTACATTATCCCACTTGACCATGCTTGGGGAAATTGACAGGGTGCCCTAGCAAGCCTGTGCCCATAGGTCTTGGTTTGCCACTGGGGGAATTTCTGAAAAGCCATTGTCCGCTCCCATCATAGCATCACTGTTTCATCTTATCTCCCGCTCATTTATCCCATTCCCCTTGTTCCAGCATTGGGTTGACCTATTTGCATGTTTTCACCTTATCTCGTGGGAAGAAGGGGCTAAAGGCACAGAAGGTAAAAGTAGTTGGTAAAAGACAAAATCCTAGAAATAAAACCTCGAGATGCTTCGCCGAAGGATCCCTGAGAAGGAAGTTAAAAGCCTCTCAGCAAGAAACAAGAGGGACATGAAAAATAACAAAACAAGACCTATTCAGAGGATAGGGGGTCTCATCATGAGCCAACCTATTAGGTCCATGGGTACCTAATAGTATGACATTACCACCATCTGGTTACCACGCCAGGGCAGTGACCTTTGGTTGCATGGCCAAGGGAAAGGGGGTCTCATCACGAGCCAACTTTCTCATCTCTGTGAAAGTACTTGTGGGTAATGTTGTCAGCTCTGGTCACCATGCCAAGGCAGTGTCCCCTGGTTAGTTCTTGAACAAACAAAAAAAACAAATAAAAGAATAAAACAAGAATAAAAAGAATAAAGGCAAGGCTTGGAAAAAATGCATCCATGACAAGTACAACTCGCCTTCTACAAAGACACCGACAGGTAACACTTATGCATCCTTGGCCCTCACTGCACCCACATGTTTGGACATCCCCTAACCACATCACCTCACTTACATGGCTTGGATGAGATATTTTTGGAAACTTTTATTTTCTTGTGGACACTAGCCCAATAGGAGGCCTTGTCCTTTTCTCCAATCTTGTATTGCAGGTTTTTGTAATGTCTTTGAGCTATTGACTAATGTATTAGGGGTTTTATGCATATGTTTAATAATATTGATGATTATATGTGATTGACATTGTTATGATCCCTGTGACTGATGAGCCCATGCGGGGTGTAGCTTTTGATGTGCAGGACCATGCCTGATGGACAAGTACCATTTGGACTGGTACACATGGGGATATGACCAGTTCGGACCTCCATGGGGCTGAAGGGACCACTAGATGGATGTTAGGACCCCATCAGGGGGCATAGACAAGACAAAGCTTGATCAGGGGTTTTGCACCTGAGAGGAAGAGCACGTTCCACCAGAGACACTCCGACAGGACTAGACCTAGGGGGAATGACCCCTTTTCAGTGGAACACTAGCTTTGGAAGGATTAGGACATCCCCATCTTCACCATGACATCATCCAGCTTCATGGATTCTTTTGGAGGCAGATTGGGCAGCAGTGGCACGTGTGGCATCTTGGAGAGGCCCCTGGGGGGGCTAACGTTTTGCTCCTAGATGTCTCATTTTCCCTAGAAAGGGCTAGTGCCTCCCTTGAAGAGGATTTTAATCTCTTCTCTGCTTAATTAGGGTTTTTACTTAGCATTTAATGTAAAAATAGTATGATTTTGACATTATGGCCTTGTCGGCCTTTTTATGACCTAAAAAGTAAAATTATGTCATTGATACAATATATATTGAGGATTTTGATCCTCATTTTATCATCACATCTTACTCACTCATTAGTGAGGTCTGATTTTTTGCGCACTATTTGGGTTATTGACTTATTTAAGGAAGGCACACTTTTTGAAGGAAGATATTTTTGGCATTCTATGGTGTTTTTCTTGAAGGAAGGTGTTACAACTAGGGTTTGCATGGTTATTTTTGATGAATTGTAAGTATTTTTTCTGCAAAACTTCTTAAATAAATGGTTGTAGTCTTATTTTCTTGCATGTATTAATAATTTGCTGAATCAAAACCATAGGTGACAAGCACACAAGTAGGTCCTTGTCTCATGTCTCCTGATAGAAAATCTTTTAGCCATTGAAGAAGAAGAAGAGAGCCTAGCCATAGCTACACTCCTTTTTCTTCCTCCCTTTAGCTAGCTGTACCATTTTGACTTCAAGAGGAAGAGGAATTCCCAGGCCTAGGTCATCTACACCTAGGGTCGTTTTCTTTTAAGGTTTGATGAAAGAGTGTTGCCTTAGCAACACTCTCCCTCTTTAAGCCCTCTTGTCTTGACTTTGTATTTCATTTGAGCTAGTTATTTGCCAGGAAGGAGGAGAGAGCACGAGGCCTTGATTTAGCAACACCGGAGTGAGCCTCTCTCCCTTAGGGTTATGATTTTGAAGCCCTGCTTTAGTAGCACTTCAAATCTTATCCCTCTAGTCCTTTAAAATCTCACCCCCTTCAGCTCTTGCGTCCTTCACTTATGACTCCATTAAACCCTAAGGCATTGATCTAAGTCCTCCAATGTTGAAGTAAGAACTTGATCTAAACACTCTCAAAACTTTTCAATTGAAACCCTAACTACATTAACCCTAGCTCTAGCTAACTTACTAACCCTAGTTGTTGATGTCATCCTTGGTTATTACATCTTTAATGCAGCAACGTTTCATTTTATGAGCAATTGAATGGTAGTTAAAGGCATTAATTAAGTTAAGTATCAGTTTGTTGCAATGAATGCCATATCGTTCTAGTATTTATTGGTGAAGTGACATTTACTTTTACTACTATTTTGTAAACATTGACTTTGTCAATTTTTACTTTCAAATTGCTTAGATTGATGATCAGATAGTCTCTATATGAAGTACTAACCCATTGAATAGCTTGCATGTATCAGTTTGTTGTTGTTTTGTTCCAGGCAGGTACACTTCATTGGGTTTTACTTTATTATTGGTTGTTTAGTTGGGAACATGTGATTGGTGGTGATCTGTGAAGGGGGAAACTTGTCATTGTCTGATTATCCTTTAGCTTTTTCAAAACACCAGGTCACTGGGGACGTCTCCCCTGGGCCTCACCTCCCTAAAGAGAAAGAACCATCCCATTGTGCTGACATTGGGTGGGATAGGTTTCTGCTACGCCAGTTTGACTCTCTACTTTGTAGCCTCTTCTCCTATCTACAAACTGTGTGATAACATTTTGGTGCCATTGTTGGGGAACACTGAGTCAAAACTTCCTTAGATGACACTTTCCTGTAAGCCTTGCCTCAGAAGTCTTATCTTACAAGCTTACCTGGCGACTCCACTAGGGTGTTTTCCCTTTTTCTTTGATAGTCTCAAGTAAACTATCTGGCGACTCCACACATCAAAAAGAGGTTCAATAATCATCCTTTGTCTTTAAGAAGGAAGCCTCCCAAAAACTATCCTGTCGTCAAATCACTCTTCGAGAAAAGCCTTCCTTTAAGAATCATGTCTAGCTCTCAGACCGCTACAACAAACCCAACCAACAATAAAAGACAATGGTCATCTGCTCTTTTCAAACCGTTAGACATGTTAGCCATACCAGGCTACCCTAGGCAAATGCTACCCAAGTATGAGAAGTGGTTTCCTAAATTCACTGGTACTGATGCAATCAGTGCCGAAGAGCACATGAGCAACTTTTGGGCATTTTTTCAGCTTCATCCCATTAGTGATGATGTTGAATATCTAGTCATGAATTTTTTCTCCGCTACTCTTTATGATGCCTCAAGGCCTTGGTACCTGAGCCTTCCAGATGGAAGCATCAAAACCATAAACAGACTTGAAGAAGCCTTTCTCAAAATATGGAGTGTCAAAGAAGACCCTAACATTCTCCTCACCCAACTGAATAACCTTGCCAAATATGAAAATGAGTCCATTCGGGAGTTCCATACTAGATTTGAGACTTTGCTACAAAGGATCCCCACAAGCCATCATTCGAAAGATGACTACCTCGTCCACGTTTACACTAGATCTTTCAATTGCCAACTAGGGTATCTTCTCAGAGATAAAAACCCCCAATCCATTCAGGAAGGCCAAGAGCTCGCTACTAAAATAGAGGGAAACCTCCTTTCATCCAAGATTGAGCCTTTTGCTAATCCAAGGGGGAGAATAGATACCAAACCAAAAATAGTTCACAATGTTGAGCCTACTTCAGACCTGTGTGCCAGTATCGCCAAGCTGCAAGCCTCTATGGATGGTATCATAAAAAATCAAGAGAAAATGATGAGTAGGATTGCCAACTAAAAAATATCTCAGACCCAAGCACCCAAGGTCCTGTACAAAGGACAATTCCAAAAGGGGGGACAATTTTATAAACCAAAGAATGAGTAAGAAGTTCCAAATACCTTGGCCCCTGCGAACGTTGTTGATGAAAATCCTTGGTGCCTAGAATGTAGTGAAGTGCATTGGCAACATGGGTGTCCTTACAGTAATTCCCATCAACAAGTCAACAACATGGACCATTTCATGGAGTTTCCTCAAATAAATATCAACGATGCAGAACACCAGGAAGTTGTGAAAGAAGCAGCCAGATCAGCAAGGATGGCAATAATAAACAACCTGGACCAAGAATCACGAGAGAAGCTAAAGAAACAATAATTTTAGGTGTACCGAAGGAAGAAGTTGAACCAACCCACCGCTGAACAGGAAAAGCCCTCATCGACAGAGGTACCTCTTCCCAAGACATCCAAGACTGGGAAGGTTGACCTAAACTTTGACCTTGAAGGGGATTTATCAAAGATGCATGTAAACGTCTCCCTAAGAGAAGAAATCAAGATCCCGTATATTAAGGAACGCTTTGACACTTTCTTTCTGGGATCAGATGAACCCATGGACCCCCCTATTATGTTGCAAGCTAATCACTCCAGGGTCCAATATGGTGAGAACCCTCCTTTCTTCATGACGTTAACAATGAAAAACAAGAGCCTCAACAATTGCATGTTAGATACAGATGCATGTGCCAACATGATGTCACTTAAATTCATGCGACAAGTGGGTTTGAAAGTCACACGGCCTTATAGAAATGTATGTGGATTCAAATCCAAAGCCATACACACACCCCACACACGGGGTGGTTGAGAATGTGGAAGTTTTCCTAAAGGAGTATCCCGAGAAGATAGTCCACATTGACATCATGGTAGTTGATGTCCCGGATGTGTGGGGAATGTTATTATCTAGGAAGTTCACTGCAATGTTGGGTGGCACTCTCGAGATGGACCTCACGTTTTTGAAATCGCCTTTAAAAAATGGAACAATGGGTCGTCTCTTAAATGTGCCAATAACCAGAGACCATGTGCAAGATATTACTCACCCCGTCAACAATGACAAGGCACAAGACGAGATGATACAAACTCTTCATAAGTATTCTCCAGAAGATATGCCCTTTGCAACGGAAGAGGACTTTGATCAGATCAAATGGCCCAAGAAAGAAGAATACCAATAACTCCTAGATGAATTCAAGAGTAAAGAGATTGGGATAGTGAAGATATTAAAGAAAGATAAAGATGACGTACAAATCCACCCATCCCAACAAGAAGTGTTTACAGCAGAAGCCCACCCTCCTCCCTCAGCACAATACACCAGGGTTTTCCAAGGGAAGACTGAATACAAAGTCAGAAAGTACAAGGAGGGAGACATGGTATGGATGTGGGATACCCATAAAGGAGAGCCAACTAATGTGAAAGGAAGCGCTCAGTCATGGCTCAGACCCTTCAAAGTTGGAATGGAATCAGTTGACGACTCATATTACTTGTCCACTTTGGAGGGAAGAAGGTGCCCATTACCTATCAGCGGGCACCTCCTCAAACCCCACCAAGGTGGGGGGATCTAACTTCACAGGTAAGTACAGATAAGTAGGCATTTTTTGCATTCGTGTATTATATCATTTGCATTGCATGTTAGTTTTCTTTTGTATTCACACTTATTGATTGTTTTCCTTCAGTCTATATTTATATATACATGTATGTTGAGGTGGCATTACCACCCCAATTTTGTTACTGATACTTCTATCAAAATTTAGCAGGCTTGCAGGTTATGCCAGAGATGTTGAGGTTCTCATGCACTCTATGGTGAGCACATGTCCCTGAGTTGGAGCCAGATGTTATCCCCACTTTTCAGGGATAACTAGGAGATCATGTCTCGAGGCCCACAGGTCCTAGACATGGAGTACCGAGAGCAATATTGACCTGAGCATGGCCCTGGAGGACCCGCCTTTTGTTCATTCATCATCTTTTGTCTTGTCAACAACAACAACATCCAACACCATCGTCTTGATCTTGCATTAGAAGAGGTTCTTTCTCCATGAGGTAATTGGTCCAGGTATCATGGTATGTGTCACTTTTGATCATTGAAACCTTTAAATATATGCATCTGATTCCTTTTATCTATAACAAATGCTTGGATCTTACATTAGTCCACTTGACCATGTTTGGGGAAATTGACAGGGTGCCCTAGCAAACCTGTGCCCATAGGTCTTGGTTTCCCACTGGGGAGATTTTTGAAAATCCATCATCCGCTCCCATCATAGCACAACTGTTTCATCTTATCTCCCGCTCATTTATCCCATTCCCCTTGTCTGGGAATTAGGTTGACCTATTTGCAGGATTGCACCTTACCTCGGGGGAAGAAGGGGCTAAAAGCCCAGAAGGTAAAAGCAACTGGTAAAAGACAAAAGCCTAGAAATAAAACCTCGATATGCTTCGCTCAGGGATGCCCGAGAAGGCAGTAAAAAACCTCTCAGCAAGAAATAAGAGGCACCCAGAAAATAACAAAACAAGACCTAGTCAGATGATAGGGGGTCTCATCATGAGCCAACCTATTAGGGCCATGGGTACCTAACAGTATGACATTGCCACCATCTGGTTACCATGCCAGGCAATGACCTTTGGTTGCATGGCCAATGGAAAGGGGGTCTCATCATGAGCCAACCTTCTCATCTATGTGAAAGTATTTGTGGGTAACGCTATCATATTTGGTCACCATGCCAAGGCAGTGTCCCCTCGTTAGTTCTTGAACAAAAAAAAAAGAAAATAAAAGAACAAAACAAGAAAAAAAAGAATAAAGGCAAGAATGGGCTTGGAAAAAATGCATCTATGATAGGTACAACTTGCCTTCTACAAAGGCACCCATAGGTAACACTTATGCATCCTTGGCCCTCACTGCACCCACATGTTTGGACATCCCCTAACCACATCACCTCACTTACATGGCTTGGATGAGATCTTTCTGGAAACTTTCCTTTTCTTGTGGACACTAGCCCAATAGGACGCCTTGTCCTTTTCTCCAATCTTTTATTGCAGGTTTTTGTAATGTCTTTGAGCTATTGACTGATGTATTAGAGGTTTTATGCATATGTTTAATAATATTGATGATGAGATATGATTGGCATTGCTATGATCCCATGGAGGGCGTATCTTTTGATGTGCAGGACCATGCCCGACGGATAGGTACCATTTGGACCGGTACACATGGGGAGATGACTAGTTTGGACCTCCATGGGACTGAAGAGCCCACCAGATAGATGCTAAGACCCCATCAGGGGGCAGAGACAAGATAGAGCTTGATCAAGGGTTTTGCACCTGAGAGGAAGAGGACGTTCCACCACAGACACTTCGACAAGACTAGACCACGGGGAATGACCCCTTTTCAGTGGAACGCTAGCCTTGGAAGTCTTAGGATGTCCCCATCTTCACCATGACGTCATCCAGCTTCATGGACATTTTTGGAGGCAAACTAGGTAGCAGTGGCATGTGTGGCATGTTGAAGAGGCCCCTGGGGGGATAAGGTTTTTCTCCTGGATGTCTCATTTTCCCTAGAAAGGGCTAGCACCTCCCTTGAAGGGGATTTTACTCTCTTTTCTTCTTAATTAGGGTTTTTACTTAACATTTAATGTAAAAACAATATGATTTTGACATTATGACCTTGTCCGCCTTTTTATGACTTAAAAAGTTAAATTAGGTCATTGATACAGTAGATTTTGATCCTCATTTTATCATCACAACTTACTCACTCATTAGTGAGATCTGATTTTTTGCGCCCTATTTGGGTTATTGGCTGATTTAAGGAAGGCATACTTGTTGAAGGAAGATATTTTTGGCATTCTATGGTGTTTTTCTTGAAGGAAGGTGTTACAACTAGGGTTTGCATGGTTTTTTTTGATGAATTGTAAGTGTTTTTTCTGCAAAACTTCTTAAATGAATGGTTGTAGTCTTATTTTCTTGCATGTATTTATAATTTGTTGAATCAAAACCCTAGGTGACAAGCACACGAGTAGGTCCTTGTCTCATGTCACATGATAGAAAATCTTTTAGCCATTGACAAAGAAGAAGAGAGCCTAGCCATAGCTACACTCCTTTTTCTTCCTCCCTTTAGCTAGCTGTATCATTTTTACTTCAAGAGGAAGAGGACATCCCAGGCCTAGGTCATCTACACCTAGGATCGTTTTCTTTTAGGGTTTGATGAAAAATCCTTTCCTTAGCAACACTCTCCCTCTTTAAACCCTCTTGTCTTGACTTTGTATTTCAATTGAGCTAGTTGTTTGCCGAGAAGGAGGAGAGAGCATGAGGCCTTGCTTTATCAACACCGGAGTGAGCCTCTCTCCCCTAGGGTTATGATTTTGAATCCCTGCTTTAGCAGCACTTCAAAACTTATCCCTCTAGTCCTTTAAAATCTCACCCCCTTCAACTCTTGCGTCGTTCACTTATGACTCCATTAAACCCTAAGGCACTGATCTAACTCCTCCAACGTTGAAGTAAGAACTTGATCTAAACACTCTCAAAACTTTCAATTGAAACCCTAACTACACTAACCCTAGCTCTAGCTAACATACTAACCCTAGTTATTGACACCATCCTTGGTTATTACATCTTTAATGCATCAACATTTCATTTTATGAGCAATTGAATGGTAGTTAAAGGCATTAATTGAGTTAAGTATTGATTTGTTGCATTGAATGCCATATCATTCTAGTATTTATTGGTGAAGTGACATTTACTTTTACTACTATTTTGTAAGCATTGACTTCATTCACATTTACCTTCAAATTGCTTATATTGAACATCAGATAGTCTCTATATGAAATGAATAGCTTGCACGTATCAGTTTGTTGTTGTTTTGTTCCAGGCAAGTACTTCTTTGGGTTTTACTTTATTATTGGTTGTTTAGCCATGAACACCTGATTGGTGGTGATATGTGAAGGGAGAAAATTGTCATTGTCTGATTATCCTTTAGCCTTTTCAAAACCCCAGGTCATCGGGGACGTCTCCCCTGGGCCTCACCTCCCTAAAGAGAAAGAACCATCCCATCGTGGTGACATTGGGTGGGATAGATTCCTGTTATGTCAGTTTGACACCTACTTTGTAGCCTCTTCTTCTATATACAAACTGTGTGATAACATTTTGGTGTCGTTGTCGGGGAACATTGAGTCAAAACTTCCTCAGACAACACTTTTCAGTAAGCCTTGCCTCAGAAGTCTTATCTTACAAACTTACCTGGCGAGTTCACTATGGTGTTTTCCCTTTTTCTTTGGTAGTTTCAAGTAAAGTATCTGGCGACTCCACAAACCAAAAAGAGGTTCGATAATCCTCCTTTGTCTTTCAGAAGGAAGCCTCCCAAGAACTCTCTTGTGGTAAAATCACTCTTCAGGAAAAGCCTTCCTTTAAGAATCATGTCTAGCTCTCAGACCGCTACAACGAACCCAACCAACAATCAAAGACAATGGTCATCTACACTTTTCAAACCGTTAGACATATCAGCCATACCAGGCTACCCTAGACAAATTCCACCCAAGTATGAGAAGTGGTTGCCTAAATTCATCGGTACTGATGCAATTAATGCCGAAGAACACATGAGCAACTTTCGAGCATTTTTTTCAGCTTCATCCCATTAGTGATGATGCTGAAGATCTAGTCATGAAGTTTTTCTCCGCTACTCTTTATGATGCCTCAAGGCGTTGGTACCTGAGCCTTCCCGATGGAAGCATCAAAACCATGGACATACTTGAAGAAGCCTTTCTCAAAATATGGAGTGTCAAAGAAGACCCTAACATGCTCCTCACCCAACTGAATAACCTTGCCAAATATGAAAATGAGTCCATTCGGGAGTTCCAAACTAGATTTGAGACTTTACTGCAAAGGATCCCCGCAAGCCATCATTCGAAAGATGACTACCTCGTCCATGTTTACACCAGATCTTTCAATGGCCATCTAGGGTATCTTCTCAGAGATAAAAACCCCCAATCCATTCAGGAAGCTTGAAAGATCACTACTAAAATAGAGGGAAACCTCCTTTCATCCAAGATTGAGCCTTTTGCTAATCCAAGGGGGAGAATAGACACCAAACCAAAAATAGTTCACAACACTGAGCCTACTTCAGACCTGTGTGCCAGTATCGCCAAGTTGCAAGCCTCTATGGATGGTATCATAAAAAATCAAGAGCAAATGATGAGTAGGATTGTCAACTTGGAAATATCTCAGACCCAAGCACCCAGGGTCCTGTACAAAGGACAATTCCAGGAGGGGGGCCAATTTTATAAACCAAAGAATGAGCCAGAAGTTCCAAATACCTTGGCCCTTGCGAACGTTGTTGATGAAAATACTTGGTGCCTAGAATGCAGTGAAGTGCATTGGGAGCATGAGTGTCCTTACAGTAATGGTCATCAACAAGTAAACAACATGGACCATTTCATGGAGTTTCCTCAAATAAATATCACCGATGCAAAACATCAAGAAGCTGTGAAAGAAGCAACCAGATCATCAAGGATGGCAGTAATAAACAACCTGGACCAGGAATCATGAGAGAAGCTAAAGAAAAAAGAATTTTAGGTGTACCAAAGGAAGAAGTTGAACCAACCCACCATTGACCAGGCAAAGCCCTCACCAACAAAGGTACCTCTTCCCAAGACATCCAAGGTTGGGAAGGTTGACCTAAACTTTGACCTCGAAGGGGATTTATCAAAGATGCATGTAAACATCCCCCTAAGAGAAGAAATTAAGATCCCATCTATCAAGGAATGCTTTGACACTTTCTTTCTGGGATCAGATGAACCCATGGACTCCCCTATTATGTTGCAAGCTGATCACTTCAGGGTCCAATATGGTGAGAACCCTCCTTTCTTCATGATGTTAACAATGAATGACAAGAGCCTCAACAATTGCATGTTAGATACAGGTGTAGGTGCCAACATGATGTCACTTAAAGTCATGCGACAAGTGGGTTTGAAAGTCACACGGCTTTATAGAAATGTATGTGGCTTCGAATCTAAAGCCATACCCACACACATGGTGGTTGAGAATGTGGAAGTTTGCCTAAAGGAGTATCCCGAGAAGATAGTCCACATTGACATCATGGTAGTTGATGTCCCGGATGTGTGGGGAATGTTATTATCTAGGAAGTTCACTGCAATGTTGGGTGGCACTCTCGAGATGGACCTCACATTTTTGAAATTGCCTTTAAAAAATGGAACAATATGTCATCTCTTAAATGTGCCAATAACCGAAGACCATGTGCAAGATATTACTCACCCCGTCAACAATGACAAGGCACAAGACAAGATGATACAAACTCTTCAGAATTATTCTCCAGAAGATATTCCCTTTGCAAAGAAAGAGGACTTTGATCAGATCAAATGGCCCAAGAAAGAAGAATACCAACAACTCCTAGATGAATTCAAGAGCAAAGAGATTGGGATGACGGAGATATTAAAGATAGTTGAAGATGACGTACAAATCCACCCATCCCAACAGGAAGTGTTTACAGTAGAAGCCCACCCTCCTCCCTCAGCACAATACGCCAGGGTTGTCGAAGGGACGACCAAATACAAAGTCAGAAAGTACAAGGAAGGAGACATGGTATGGATGTGTGATACCCAGAAAGGAGAGCCAACTAATGTGAAAGGAAGCGCTCAGTCATGGCTTGGACCCTTCAAAGTTGGAATGGAATCAGTTGATGACTCATATTACTTGTCCATTTTGGAGGGAAGAAGGTGCCCATTACCTATCAGTAGGCACCTCCTCAAACCCCCGCAAGGTCGAGGGACCTGACTTCACAAGTAAGTATAGGTAAGTAGGCATTTTTTTCATTCGTGTATTATATCATTTGCATTGCATGTTAGTTTTCTTTTGTATTCACACTTATTGATTGTTTTCCTTCAGTCTATATTTATATATACATGTATGTTGGGGTGGCATTACCACCCCAATTTTGTTACTGATACTTATATGAAGATTGATCAGGTCTGCAGATTATGCCAGAGATGTTGAGATTCTCATGCACTCTATGGTGAGTACATGTCCTCGAGTTGGAGCCATATGTTATCCCCACTTTTCAGGGATAGCTAGGAGATCATGTCTCGAGGCCCATAGGTCTGAGACATGGAGTATCGAGAGCAGGATTTACCTAAGCATGGCCATGGAGGGCCCGCCTTTTCTTCATTCATCATCTTTTTTCTTTTCAACATCAACAACATCCATCACCATCGGCTTGATCCTGCATCAGAAGAGGTTCTTGCTCCATGAAGTAATTGGTCCAGGTATCATGGTATCTGTCACTTTTGATCATTGAAACCTTTAAACATATGCATCTAATTCCTTTTATCTCTAGCAACTGCTTGGATATTACATTATCCCACTTGACCATGCTTGGGGAAATTGACAGGGTGCCCTAGCAAGCTTGTGCTCATAGGTCTTTGTTTTCCACTAGGGGAATTTCTAAAAAGCCATTGTCCGCTCCCATCATAGCACCACTGTTTCATCTTATCTCCAGCTCATTTATCCCATTCCCCTTCTCCGACCATTGGGTTGACCTATTTGCAGGATCACACCTTATCTCGTGGGAAGAAGGGGCTAAAGGCCCATAAGGTAAAAGTAGCTGGTAAAAGACAAAGGCCTAGAAATAAAACCTCAAGATGCTTCGCCCAGGGATCCCCAAGAAGGCAGTAAAAATCCTCTCAGCAAGAAACAAGGGGGACCCGAAAAATAACAAAACAAGACCTAGTCAGAGTATAGGGGGTCTCATCATGAGCCAACCTATTAGGTCCATGGGTACCTAACAGTATGACATTGCCACCATCTGGTTACCACGCCAGGGCAGTGACCTTTGGTTGCATGGCCAAGGGAAAGGGGGTCTCATCATGAGCCAACCTTCTTATCTCTTTCAAAGTACTTGTGGGTAACGTTGTCATCTCTGGTCACCATGCCAAGGCAGTGTCCCCTGGTTAGTTCTTGAACAAAAAAAAAAAACAAATAAAAGAATAAAACAAGAATAAAAAGAATAAAGGCAAGAATGGGCTAGGAAAAAATGCATCCATGATATGTATAACTCGCCTTCTACAAAGGCACCCACAGGTAACACTTATGTATCATTGGCCCTCACTGCACCCACATGTTTGGACATCCCCTAACCACATCACCTCACTTACAT